>JBBBDQ010000516.1:1842500-1887500 GCA_037127315.1 Ascarosepion bandense
ACCAGAAAGATATTCAAAGCAATACTAGGAACCTCTGTGTGTATATATATATATATATATATATATATATATATATATAAAAAGAAACAGTAGACTACTTAGAATAGCTGGGACATATTTCTAGATAAGAAATAAATACTCCCATGAATAATGAATATTTTAATATTTTCGAGAGTTTTGAAAAGAGTTATTAACATTCAAATAGTTCTTCAGACAAAATGACATTTTTTGGATATAAATCAGATTAAAGAAGATAAAGAGCAGCCAAAAGCATATTTACTGAATTTTTTAGGTTACTTGTAGCGCATATTTTTTTAAAAAATTTTTATAATTATGAGCAAAAATGGTTTAATGTTTTTTGTTAATACTAGTAATGCTAATACTAACCATAAAACTAAATTATACAGGATGATCTGACAGCAGGTGGATTTGGTTTGTATATCGGTTATATTATTACAGTAGTGTTCATTGTTTCCAACTAGATGGGGCCCTTCCACATTATTCAAGAGTAGTCTGTGAGTATCTTGACAAGACATTTCCTGAGATATGGATTGGCCTAAGAGATTCAATTGATTGGCCAGCACATTCACCTGACTTGACCCCAATAAATTTCTTCTTTTGGGGGAACACTCAAGAACAATGTTTATACTTGAAAATAAAGTGTTAGTGATTTGGAAAATTACAGAAGATGCATTTCAAGAAATTAATACACAGAGAGACTTGTACAAAAATGTTTGTTGAAGCATGACTTCAAGGCTGTATAAATTGTAATAGACAACAGCACCTGCATTGATCAAATTTATGTACTTTTGTATTATTGTACACAAAATTCATTTGTCAATGTCATAATTATATTAGTGAATATAATTTAACATGTAATCTCAAAATAAATGTTATCATTTACTGTCCACCTAGCTTTGAACCACCTTGGATATATATTTAACTGTCAATGTAATAATTGTATTAGTAAATATAATTTCATAATTAATCTCAAAATTACTATTATCATTTATTGTCCACCTACTTTTAGACCACCCTGGATATATATTTGATTGTCAAAATATAATTATATATGTAATTTCAGAATAAATGTGTTTATTTGCTGCCCACCTACTTTTAAACCACCCTGGATATATATTTGATTGTCAAAATATAATTATATATGTAATTTCAGAATAAATGTGTTTATTTGCTGCCCACCTACTTTTAGACCACCCTGGATATATATTTGATTGTCAAAATATAATTATATATGTAATTTCAGAATAAATGTGTTTATTTGCTGCCCACCTACTTTTAGACCACCCTGGATATATATTTGATTGTCAAAATATAATTATATATGTAATTTCAGAATAAATGTGTTTATTTGCTGCCCACCTACTTTTAGACCACCCTGGATATATATTTGATTATCAAAGTAAATATAATTGTATATGTAATCTCGGAATAAATGTTATTTACTGTTCACCTAGTTTTGGATCACTCTGGATATATATTTAATTGTCAGTATAATAATTGTATAAGTAAATATAATTTCATAGGTAATCTCAAAATAAATGTTATCACTTACTGTCCACCTACTTTTAGACCATCCTGGATATATATTTGATTGTCAAAGTAAATAGAATTGTATATGAAATCTCAGAATAAATGTTATCATTTACTGTCCACCTGTGCAACCTGTCAAATTGGCTTGTTTGTTCTTTAATAGCAGCAGCAGCAGCCGAGTAAGTCAATGTTACCTCCCTTTGGCATTTTTTTAACTATATCATAAAGACAGTTTACAAATCACTAACAAACAATTTTAGTAAGCTTTTAAATATTTACTATACAGGTGAATACAAGAAAATTTTTCCATGTTAAAGTGACAAAAACAGTCTGTCTTAGGTTAATAGTACATACAGTGCTCTTATAGTGGTCAATCAGTTATATATTAACAAAATCACTGCAACAAAATGTAGATAGTCAATAATCAACTGTACGTACAATGTCAGATGAAAAATACATATAAGCAAAGAATAATGTTATGGGGACCTACCAAACATTACAGACACAATCCATGAAAGACAGGTGCAATTTAGTAGCCATTGTTTCATAAGTAAACAAGTTGTGCATCAGCTTATACTATGTGTGGAGTGAACAGTCATGGTTAAATACAAAATAAGTCACAAAACTATTAAAAACAGAACTGAAGTTTATAATAATAACAAGAAAAAGAAATGAAAACAGAATAGGTCAAAAAATAATATAAAGCAAGCAAACAATATATGCAGTGCAAATTAACGGTAACATAGCAAAAATTTCACAAACTAAGAATTGGAGTTAGCAGACAAAAGCAAGTTCAGACAAATGAATACAGCATTCTAACTTCAAGACAAGATAGACTCGAAACGAGTTTAATGAACCCATGAACCAGTCTATTTTATTGGCTAGAAAAAAACTCAGCATGCATTTGTGTACTTCTGCCCATAAATTGGGGAGGGGCAAGTATTTTGTAGAGATTCCTGATGGATTAGAATTAACACTATGGTATCTAAATTATGGAAACTGATCATGAGGTAGGTAAGCGAGAACCAGTTGAAACATCCTTATTCTCTCTATATTCCAATTGTAAGAAAGAAGTTCCACTCAGAAAGGTGTTCGCAAAGAACCATTCCTTGGATGCGTTGCTGAACACAACAATCATAACTCATTATCTATCATATCATTTGCTATATCCTCCTTGTATTCATATCACATACTTGATTATGGCTTACACTTACATCATATTCAAACACTAGTTTCTGAACAATTACTGAAGTTAAGCAACATCAAGCCTAGTCAATACTTAGATGAGTGACTACTTGGGAATACCAGGTACTTTAAGCTTGGATGTGCAGGTGGTATAATGGATAATGGCTAGGAATTGTTAGTCAAAAAATTGAGTTACAATTCCCATTGTGTCCATTATAGTCACTTATGCACAGATTACCTTGGGAAAGGCATGAATCCAACTCTTCTTCCTCATACTTTGAGTTAATTAGTAAAATGTGTATCACGAAACTATTAAAAACATTCTTACAATCTAAAAATGTTTTCTGGCTTTAAAATAACCTGCAAAAGGGGTTGATAAGATGTAAAAAAAAAAAAAAAAAAAAAAAAAAAAAAAAAAAATCATTCAGTAACACTAACTTTTGTAGCTCTTGAATCTTGGGTAAAGATTAGTAAAATAAGCAAAAATGACATGAGAATAAGAAAAGAATTAGATAAAGATATGGACGATAGAAATTCTTGGTCAGAATTAGTGTTTTAGGATGATCAAATAGATGTCAGTGACCACTCACAAGACAATATCTTCGTAACTGATGTAGGATTTCAGTAAACAGCAAATGGTACACAAAAATCAAAATCAAACTCCATAAACCAGGATCAAAAATGTAACTTAATTTTATTAGTACATTACCTTTTGTATAAGAGTAATTCATTGTACCAAATTTAAATGAAACAGTGTTCGCACTTATTGAAAACACAAATTGTTAACTAAACACTAATTCTAAACACTACTGTAAACATCAATTGTAAAGCTAAGGTATTTAGTTTCCTCTGATTCAAATAAAATATTAATAAGAATATTCTCTTTTCCTGCCAAATTTTGTCCCAAAAGTTTGTAAACACTTGCAAAAAATTGAAATTTTACTCGCCAAGTAATCTAAAGTTACCAGAAAACACTTGCAAAAAATTGAAATTTTACTCGCAAAAAGAACAAAAATTATTGCTCAAAATAAAGACCATCATTTTCCAAGACTTTCTGCTATCGATCTGCAAGCTTTTGGATCTGATCAAAGTACCATTCAGCCAGCTTCGAATCAAAGAATTCTTGACACACTTCCTCGACTTCATCAAACGAGTTGAATTGGCGGCCCTTCAGAAAGTGTTGCATTGAGCGGAAAAGGCTGTAATCTGATGGAGCACAGTCAGGAGCTGTAGGCTGGATGTGGCAGAACCTCAATGCCGCCCAGCTCTTCAAACTTGTCTTTGGTCTTCCTGGTGGTGTATGGCTTGGCATTGTCCTGCAGCATCAAAGCGCGTTTTCGGTTGATCAGAGCCGGGTACATTTGCTTCAACTTTTTGTAAATCCGCTCAAGTTGCTGATAGTAAAGTTCGGCACTGATGGCACGACTATTCAGAACCACCTCAAAACGCACGATTCCTTCAAAGTTCCACCATGCACAACATTACTTTCTTGCCGAATTGATCTTGTTTTGGAACCGACGGTGTCTCTCACCCTTTCTGAACCCATCGCTTGTCTCGATTGTGCTGGACCAGATAGACCCATTTCGCAAGTGTCTACAAACTTTTGGGACAACCTAATACTTTGCCAGAAAACTAACAAATTTCTTTCAAGTTGTCGTGGAAACTACAAAAAAAGGTTTATATGAAAACCAGATCACAAAAAAGAACCAAACCTTGCACATGCTGCTTTTTAACAAAACTTAACTCTTCCAAACTGCCTTTCAGCTCTAAATGTTCAACCCAATATACTCTGTTATAATATATGACATCATTGCAGATAACACATGTCCTCAAGGACACATGAGTCAGTGGCTAAAAGCATTGGTTGAATCCAGTGACTTGATCCTCAAGGAATTGTGTGTTCAATACCTGTTAATAGTAGTGGCAAGCAAGAAACTAGTTGAGTTAAAACGGAGATAACTAAAAAATCTAGAAGTAGAATGAGAACAATCTACCTCAGTGATCAAAATAAAGGGTTTGTTTCAAAATTACTGTCACCTGAAGACGATCGGAGTTTAAAACAGCCGAAACATCATCAAATGAAGACAACCATCTGAACTGGAAGTCACACAAATAGTAAAACTTTGAAAGTTGATGTTTATGGGACAGCTTTGAGTGTGTTGAATGTTAAAGGGTTAAATGAAGAAAGTGATACCAAAACTTTATTTTTAAAATAGATTCTGGGTGGGTAGGAACACAATTGGAATTAAACAATTTGCTTTATTTAGGTAGATGCTCTGATTATCTAAACAGAAAGAGAGAGAGAAAAAAAAAAGAAAATTAATTTTCAGTATTAAACTTTAATAAAGTTTTGAAAAAACAAATCTTTAAGATTCCCCCTCTGCCATAGACAATCACTTTCCAGGTCTTTTTTTGTCACTTCTCCCATATATTCTCTCACCTTCATATTGTCTCTAATGTAAAGACAATGCACACAATTCACATTTAAACTCTCTTTAAACTTGTCTTCAAGTTACTTTCATTACAGTATAAATAATATTTATCTTTCTCTGCTTAAATAAGATTTCATTAAGTACGTTACTTATATTCCATTGGTTTCCCTTGGCAATTAATCTAACACCAAATTTTCTTGTCTAACATCTCTTCTGAATTATATGGCGAGTTAAATTCCACGCCTTATAGTATGCCAATTTGGAAAATTGACAATAGTATACTGCAGAGGGGGATAGAGTCACTCTTTTTTCTTTAATCTGTTGCTTGCTATATCTTTTTAAAACATTTTCTGTGCCATTGACAAGATAACTCATCTTACTATTTTGTGTTAAGATGATAGTATCTCTCAATGTGAAAACAAAGGAAATTTGCATCTTTCCTTTTAGCAAAATTATGAGGGAATGTTGGCAAAACTTTCTGTCTAATATGGAGATTTATTCTTACTTTTTGAAATTGTTTCATAATTGATTAATCTATTAAAATATTAATTAGCTGTGAAATGATTCATAACAAGATTTTTTTATTTTTGACTTTCTAAATAGGAAATAAACTAAAGAAGCCCTAACAGGGAAAGGGGGATAATAAGATCCTCAATAGGAAAGAAGCTAACAAGGCCAGCCGGGGAAAGAAGCTAACAAGGCCAGCCGGGGAAAGAAGCTAACAAGGCCAGCCGGGGAAAGAAGCTAACAAGGCCAGCCGGGGAAAGAAGCTAACAAGGCCAGCCGGGGAAAGAAGCTAACAAGGCCAGCCGGGGAAAGAAGCTAACAAGGCCAGCCGGGGAAAGAAGCTAACAAGGCCAGCCGGGGAAAGAAGCTAACAAGGCCAGCCGGGGAAAGAAGCTAACAAGGCCAGCCGGGGAAAGAAGCTAACAAGACTAAACAGGAAGCTAAACATTTTCATATGCTATGCTAACAGGACTCATAATTTTAATATTTTCTTTTATTTTCACCATTTATTTTATTTTTTATCACGGTAACATGCTATTTTCTTTGCATAAAGTAACAGATTTCTTTAATTCTTCAGCCAGAAGAGCAGGTTGTTAATCATCTAATAGGTAAGTCTACAGTTTTAGACAAAGAAATAAAGAAAAAAAAAATCATACGATCACATGAAAAATTACAGAAAAACTTAAGCATATCATCTTGTCTGTCATTTTTAATGAAATTATATATATATATATATATATATATATATATAAAAGAGAGAATATTTTTGACATCATGTCTGTGAGTAAACTTCTGCTCCTGACAATTATTGTAGAAAGTGATCAATCCTAAAAAAAAATGGCAAGTGTGGAATGGTTCAATAAATACTGCATCTCTTCACCAAGTTAGTGTCTATTATATTTGAAGAATCAGCTCACATGCCTACATAGATAATGAATAAGTTCACAAATAATTTGTAACCCAATCTGTTTATACTGCACATCTCTGACCCTACGCAAACAGACATATCAATATCAAAAATCAACAATTATAAACTATCAATTCATTATATGAATAATTAACACAACAAATCAATTGTAACGTTTTACAGAAGCATAAGTAAATAGATGCCAGTAAATATGCAATACCATTGTGGATCTTTCAGCAAAGGCAAAATCTAATATATGCCAGTGGATGTGTTAATTTTTGTTTAACTTGCCTATAATTAGATTCATGCACCTGTGTATATGTGAGAGAGTCAGTCAGTGAGAGAGAGCGAGCGAGCGAGAGAGTCAGTGAGAGAGAGCGAGCGAGCGAGAGAGTCAGTGAGAGCGAGCGAGCGAGAGAGTAGTGAGAGAGAGCGAGCGAGAGAGCGAGCGAGCGAGAGAGTCAGTGAGAGAGAGCGAGCGAGCGAGCGAGAGAGTCAGTGAGAGAGAGAGAGCGAGCGAGCGAGAGAGTCAGTGAGAGAGAGCGAGCGAGCGAGCGAGAGAGTCAGTGAGAGAGAGCGAGCGAGCGAGAGAGTCAGTGAGAGAGAGCGAGCGAGCGAGAGAGTCAGTGGAGAGAGCGAGCGAGAGAGAGCGAGCGAGTCAGTGAGAGAGAGCGAGAGAGTCAGTGAGAGAGAGCGAGAGAGTCAGTGAGAGAGAGCGAGCGAGTCAGTCAGTGAGAGCGAGAGAGTCAGAGAGAGAGAGCGAGCGAGTCAGTCAGTGAGAGCGAGCGAGTCAGTCAGTGAGAGCGAGCGAGCGAGCGAGAGAGAGAGTCAGTCAGTCAGTGAGAGCGAGCGAGCGAGAGAGTCAGTGAGAGAGAGAGAGTGAGTGAGTCAGAGAGAGAGGGAGTCAGAGAGAGAGAGAGTCAGAGAGAGAGTGAGTCAGAGAGAGAGAAAAAGTAAGTCAGAGAGAGAGTCAGAGAGAGAGAGAGTCAGAGTCAGAGAGAGAGAGTCAGAGAGAGAGTGAGTCAGAGAGAGAGAGAGTCAGAGAGAGAGAAAAAGTAAGTCAGAGAGAGAGAGTGAGTCAGAGAGAGAGAATGAGTCAGAGAGAGAGAATGAGTCGAGTCAGAGAGAGAGAATGAGCGAGTGAGTCAGAGAGAGAGAATGAGTGAGTCAGAGAGAGAGAATGAGTGAGTCAGAGAGAGAGAATGAGTGAGTCAGAGAGAGAGAGAGTGAGTGAGCGAGTCAGTCAGAGAGAGAGAGAGAGTGAGTCAGTCAGAGAGAGAGAGGGTGAGTCAGTCAGAAAGAGAGAGAGTCAGAGAGAGAGTAAGTGTGTCAGAGAGAGAGAGTGAGTGTGTCAGAGAGAGAGAGAGTCAGAGAGAGAGAGAGAGTCAGAGAGAGAGAGAGTCAGAGAGAGAGAGAGAGTCAGAGAGAGAGAGTCAGAGAGAGAGAGAGTCAGAGAGAGAGAGTTGAGTCAGAGAGAGAGAGTGAGACAGAGAGAGAGAGTGAGACAGAGAGAGAGAGTGAGTGTGTCAGAGAGAGAGAGAGAGTGAGTGTCAGAGAAAGAAAGAGTGAGAGAGAGAGAGAGAGTGAGTCAGAGAGAGAGAGAGTGAGACAGAGAGAGAGAGTGAGTGAGTGAGTCAGAGAGAGAGTGAGTCAGAGAGAGAGAGAGTGAGTCAGAGAGAGAGTGAGTCAGAGAGAGAGTGAGTCAGAGAGAGAGTGAGTCAGAGAGAGAGTGAGTGAATCAGAGAGAGATTGAGTGAGTCAGAGAGAGAGAGATTGATTGAGTCAGAGAGAGAGAGATTGAGTGAGTCAGAGAGAGAGAGATTGAGTGAGTCAGAGAGAGAGAGATTGAGTGAGTCAGAGAGAGAGAGATTGAGTGAGTCAGAGAGAGAGATTGAGTGAGTCAGAGAGAGAGATTGAGTGAGTCAGAGAGAGAGTGAGTAAGTGTGTCAGAGAGAGAGAGTGAGTGTGTCAGAGAGAGAGAGAGAGTTAGTCAGAGAGAGAGAGTCAGAGAGAAAGAGAGTGAGTCAGAGAGAAAGAGAGAGTGAGTCAGAGAGAGAGAGAAAAAGTAAGTCAGAGAGAGAGAGAAAAAGTAAGTCAGAGAGAGAGAGTGAGTCAGAGAGAGAGTCAGTCAGAGAGAGAGAATGAGTGAGTCAGAGAGTCAGAGAGAGAGTGAGTGAGTGAGCGAGTCAGTCAGAGAGAGAGAGAGAGAGTGAGTCAGTCAGAGAGAGAGTAAGTGTGTCAGAGAGAGAGAGAGTGAGTGTGTCAGAGAGAGAGAGTGAGTGAGTCAGAGAGAGAGTGAGTGAGTCAGAGAGAGAGTCAGAGAGAGAGAGTGAGTCAGAGAGAAAGAGAGAGTCAGAGAGAAAGAGTGAGTGAGTCAGAGAGTCAGAGAGAGAGAGAGTCGAGAGAGAGAGAGTCAGAGAGAGAGAGAGTCAGAGAGAGAGAGAGTCAGAGAGAGAGAGATTGAGTCAGAGAGAGAGAGATTGAGTGAGTCAGAGAGAGAGAGATTGAGTGAGTCAGAGAGAGTGAGTCAGAGAGAGAGAGTGAGTGTGTCAGAGAGAGAGAGTGAGTGTGTCAGAGAGAGAGAGTGAGTGTGTCAGAGAGAGAGAGAGTGTGTCAGAGAGAGAGAGAGAGAGTGAGACAGAGAGAGAGAGAGTGTGTCAGAGAGAGAGAGTGAGAGAGAGAGTGAGAGAGTGAGTCAGAGAGAAAGAGAGAGTGAGTCAGAGAGAGAGAGAGAGTGTCAGAGAGAGAGAGACAGAGAGAGAGAGTGAGTGAGACAGAGAGAGAGAGTGAGTGAGACAGAGAGAGAGAGAGTGAGTGAGTCAGAGAGAGAGTGAGTGAGTCAGAGAGAGAGAGTCAGAGAGAGAGAGTGAGTGAGAGAGAGAGAGTGAGTCAGAGAGAGAGAGAGAGTGAGAGAGAGAGAGAGGAGGAGAGAGAGAGAGAGTGAGTGAGAGAGAGAGAGAGTGAGTGAGAGAGAGAGAGTGAGTCAGAGAGAGAGAGTGAGTCAGAGATTGAGTGAGTCAGAGAGAGAGATTGAGTGAGTCAGAGAGAGAGAGATTGAGAGAGTCAGAGAGAGAGAGATTGAGTGAGTCAGAGAGAGAGATTGAGAGAGTCAGAGAGAGAGATTGAGAGAGTCAGAGAGAGAGAGATTGAGTGAGTCAGAGAGAGAGAGAGATTGAGTGAGTCAGAGAGAGAGAGAGATTGAGTGAGTCAGAGAGAGAGAGATTGAGTGAGTCAGAGAGAGAGAGAGAGATTGAGTGAGTCAGAGAGAGAGAGAGATTGAGTGAGTCAGAGAGAGAGAGATTGAGTGAGTCAGAGAGAGAGAGAGGGAGAGAGTGTCAGAGAGAAAGAGAGAGTCAGAGAGAAAGAGAGTGAGTCAGAGAGAGTGAGTCAGAGAGAGAAAGAGTGAGTGAGTCAGAGAGAGAGTCAGAGAGAGTGAGTGAGTCAGAGAGAGAGTGAGTGAGTCAGAGAGAGAGAGTGAGTCAGAGAGAGAGTGAGTCAGAGAGAGAGAGTGAGTCAGGGAGAGAGAGAGAGTGAGTCAGAGAGAGAGAGTGAGTCAGAGAGAGTGAGTGAGTCAGAGAGAGTGAGTCAGAGAGAGAGAGTCAGAGAGAGAGAGTGAGTCAGAGAGAGAGAGTGAGTCAGAGAGAGAGAGAGTGAGTCAGAGAGAGAGAGTGAGTGAGTCAGAGAGAGAGTGAGTGAGACAGAGAGAGAGAGGAGACAGAGAGAGAGAGAGTCAGAGAGAGAGAGTGAGTCAGAGAGAGAGTCAGAGAGAGAGTGTGAGTGTGTCAGAGAGAGAGAGTGAGTGTGTCAGAGAGAGAGAGGAGAGAGAGAGTGAGAGAGTGAGTCAGAGTGAAAGAGAGAGTCAGTCAGAGAGAGAGAGTGAGTCAGAGAGAGAGAGAGTGAGTCAGAGAGAGAGAGTGAGACAGAGAGAGTGAGTGAGACAGAGAGAGTGAGTCAGAGAGTGAGTGAGTCAGAGAGTGAGTGAGTCAGAGAGTGAGTGAGTCAGAGAGTGAGTGAGTCAGAGAGTGAGTGAGTCAGAGAGTGAGTGAGTCAGAGAGTGAGTGAGTGAGTGAGTGAGAGAGAGTGAGTGAGTCAGAGAGAGTGAGTGAGAGGAGTGAGTCAGAGAGAGAGAGAGTGAGTCAGAGAGAGAGAGAGAGTGAGTCAGAGAGAGAGAGAGAGAGTGAGTGAGAGAGAGAGAGAGTGAGTCAGAGAGAGAGAGTGAGTCAGAGAGAGAGTGAGTGAGTCAGAGAGAGAGTGAGTGAGTCAGAGAGAGAGTGAGTGAGTCAGAGAGAGAGAGAGTGAGTCAGAGAGAGAGAGAGAGTGAGTCAGAGACAGAGAGAGAGTGAGTCAGAGAGAGAGAGAGTCAGAGTCAGAGAGAGTGAGTCAGAGAGAGAGAGTGAGTCAGAGAGAGAGAGTGAGTCAGAGAGAGAGAGTGAGTCAGAGAGAGAGAGAGTGAGTCAGAGAGTGAGTCAGAGAGAGAGAGAGAGAGAGAGTGAGTGAGTCAGAGAGAGAGTGAGTGAGAGAGAGAGAGTGAGTCAGAGAGAGAGAGAGAGAGTGAGTCAGAGAGTCAGAGAGTGAGTGAGTCAGAGAGAGAGAATGAGTGAGTCAGAGAGAGAGAATGAGTGAGTCAGAGAGAGAGAATGAGTGAGTCAGAGAGAGAGAATGAGTGAGTCAGAGAGAGAGAATGAGTGAGTCAGAGAGAGAAGAATGAGTGAGTCAGAGAGAGAGAGAGAGAGAAAGAAAAGTAAAATTGGCTAGACTATATACCCAAGCACATATTTTTAAAAATTCAGCATCTCCTCTCCTTCATCTGCATGTACAGTTACATCAGTTACTTTATTTTGGTTCAATGAAGTTCGAAAGGAGAATAATAAATGTCACATGAAAAATATTCATCAATTTCTTCAAAACTTAGCAAATTTGAACTTTATCTGATTGCCAGTGAGGCAAGTGTTGCGCTTGCAATCACAGTAGTGCATGGATGACCGAGCATCTGATTCATGTCCGATCATACCTGCATGCGGTCACAGATTTCTTCAATACTTAGCTAATTTTGAACGTTGTCTGATTGTTACGAATTTGGCTGCTGTGTCCAATCATGGGCATTTGATGTGCAATTGGAATCGGCACCCAAATTTTCTTGGTATGTTCCATTATTGATTTCCCTATATATATATATATATATATATAAATCTCTTCAAAAGTAAGCAGCTTGATGGTAAGTCCCAAAGGAGATCCTATTAATTATTAAAAACCAAATATTAAAACTGATCCAGTCAGAGGGCTCAATGTAATCTAATAGGATCTTCTTTGGTAATGCCACACAGTCTCAGGAGTTTTGAAATTTTTATATGTAATATATATATATATGTGTGTGTGTGTGTGTGTGTGTGTGAATACAGGACAGCTGTCTAGGCAATTTCAAACATGTAAGTCCTAGTAATTCAGAGAGATACCTGTACAATTGGAATACAATTCTTTGAATGTCAACAACTATAATCTAGTAGAAAGAATTCTCCCAATGCCCTACTATTTAACACCTAACTGGGTTTAACTAAGGTGTGTGCAAGTGAATATATACCATTCCCAATAGTAAGCATGTGAAAGTGAGTGCAAACTAGTTTGGAATTCAAATTTAGTTGGCTGTGGATAATATCGAAAATGAGGACAAAACTGGAAGCAACGGAAATGTGGTTCTACAGAAGGATGCTACAGATATCATGGACTGAGCATGCAAGCAACAATGAGCTGTTGGAAAGAATGGCAACAAAAAGGAAATTAATACTGAGCATCAAGAAGAGACAACTGAAGTTCCTGGGACACGCAATGAGGAAGGAGAGCCTGGAGAACCTGATACTGACTGGCCAGATAGAAGGAAAGAGAGACAGAGGAAGGCAGCGGATAACATATTTGCAGGGCCTGATCAGGTGGATGACGGAACGGGTTGCCAGGAGTAACAGGAGCAAACATACTAAGAGCCACAAGGGATAGGGAGACGTGGAGAACCATGATCACCTACGTCCTGAAGGGCCAGGGCACATAGAAGAAGAAGATACATTTAAACCACTCACACAACTATATATTGCTGAATCTGATGCTAAGGTTCTGAATATAAAACCAATCCGCTATGTGACAAATTTTATTTGTATTTATCATATCCATATTGAAATTATTTGTATTTATCATATCCATATTGAAATTATTTGTATTTATCATATCCATATTGAAATTATTTGGTTGAACATTATTTTTAATCAATACACATATGTGAGCAGATATTCTGTTTTTAATCAAACAGTATATTTATTTCTACCAGCCTGATTATTTATGATAAATTTTGTTACGAAAATGTGTGTCATTCGGCAGGATTCGAAACTGCTACCTCTATCAACATAGGCAAAGCCACCAATTGATACTTTCTGGTTTCTTTCTCACATCACAGCATATTCTCCCTTCTGAATACTGTCGCTCTGAGGAAAAGACAATACATACAATTCACCTCCCAACTCTCTCCAAATTCATCAAGTTACTTTCATTATAGTTTAAAACAAAACTAAAAATGTCCTCCCTCGTTTTAAGAACAGCTTGCCATTTCTAAAAATAAACACTGGAAAAGCTTCACTTGTCTTGTTTCCAGGCATATCCTCCTATTTCACTCTCACTATTTTATAAAAATCTTTTCCAATATCGTGGTTTGAGCTGTGTTAAGAAAGATATCAGAGAGTAGTTTTTTTTTTTTTTAATCATATCACCCCGAGCAAGGCGGTAACGCCACTGATGTGCAGGGGGCTATGTAATAGTGAAAAGATTGGAAAAGAGAAAGCCGGAAACCACATCCTAAACAGGGAACACCTGTTCAATAGACGTGGGTGGAGTGTGAACTGGGCGATAGATCTATCTACTCCAATTGTCAGCAGGTAATAAATTTTAACCATTTTCTTGAAGAGAAAATTCTTTCAATGATAATTGATTGATAATTTTTTAAAAAATTCCATATAACATAAGCTGTGTTTGGCTATCTCAACATGGTGTAATGGTTAGCAAGCTTGTCTCAATAGAACCTATTACAACCGAGCAGCAAGTTCAATCTTCACTGGGTACCTCATAATTGTGGCCTTATGCTTAGAAAATCACTAGCATAAGCTGTTTTCTATTTGATTAAAAAAGCCATAATTTTTATAGTGAATCTGATTGTTAACTTAAACTGAATATGAACCTTGAGAGTGAAAAAAATATATATTTTAAGTGTGAATTCAATTTAATTCAAATTATATCTATTAATCATGTTTATTCATTCAATTAAAATTGGTTTAATGTTTTTTATATGACTTCTTTAAGATTTTTTTGTGGCTTTCAGAAACTATAATTTTATCATTATAGAATTCAACAATATTTTTTAATAGTATTTCTTTCAACTTAATTTACATATATAAATCTTTAAATCCAAAAGTGGCTTGATGGTTAAAATCCCAAAGGAGATCCTATTGTTAAAAATTAAATATTAAAACTGATCCAGCCAGAGTGCACAATATAAATGAAATTATTTCTTTACAGAACCAATATGTATTTTTGCATATAAAAAATTCAAAATTTATGATCATTCCAGCAAATTGAATTCGCTTCATTGCTGATCTTAAATATTGTAGAAAGATTTTCCATAATATTGCCGATGAAGCAAATTCAATTCACTGACATGATTGTACAACCATAAATTTTGAAAATTTTGTATGCAAATAAATATAAATTTCGAATTTTTTTATATGTAAAAATATATATACACGTGATTAATAGTAATGGATGTAATTCCACAGTTAGATATTTACTTTTAAAAAGTTCTCAATACAAAAGTAGAGCATAGGTATATAGTTATTATTATTATTATAATAATAGTAGTATACTGCAACTTTATAGCTATTATAATATATATATATATCACCATAAGCATTATTTTTAATGGATATTCATATTTGAGTAGATACTCCATTTATTTATTTATTAATTATTCTATTGGACTGAATATTCAGAAATCTAAGAGAGATGCAGGTTCAAATCCTATCAAATAGAACATTTCTCTTTAATTTCTAGGAAAAAGAGAAAGCGGGAAAAAAAAAAAATTATGAAATTTTCAATTATCCCTCTGGTGAATATCAGATTTTCTAAGCTCTACTTCCACAATATGCACCCCCAGAAACCTCAACTGTGTCTTCCTGACAAATATAAATTTCTTTTTTGTTTTCCATTATCTTCAAAACTTTTTTGTTGCTCACATATTCAGTCCATGGTATCCTCAGCATCCTTCTGTAGAACCACATTTTTTGTTGTTTTAAGTTTCTTCTTCATCTTTAAGATTGTCCAGCATTCACTTGCCATACAAGAGGGCAGTTTAGTACTCTCTACCTTGTTTCTAGCAAAGTTTTTCTATTACTTAGTCAAGTGCCACACATGACAAACACTTGGGCAACCAAATCTCGAAAGAAACATGACTGACTGGACAGAAGATTATCCTGTAGTAGGTTGCAATTACTTTCTGCAGTAGATTGGTCACCAGCCAAGACTATAGAACCTAATCTCTCCTGCTACTTAACCCATAGCTGGATCAAAATGGATCAATACCTTTCCCAAGGTTATTTGCGTGTAAATGAATGCAAAGAATTCAACTGGAATTTGAACTCGGCTCCCAGATTTCTCGTTCCGAGCTGATATCCACTGGACTACAAAACTAGCCAAAAACAAGAGTGAGGGCATAAAAAAATCCTTATTAAGAACTACACATAATAGGAAATTGTGGAGAATCTTGATCACCCACTTTCTGAAGGGACATGACACACAGAAGTATAAAGATCTTGTTATTTTTAATCATTCTATTGTTTATTTTATTACAAAATAAATGTCAAGAAATTAATTTCAGTTCCTAGATGAACTCATAAATGGATGAAATTGCTTTAAATTCTAACTTTAAATTCTAATTCTAAATACTCTTTAACACAATCTGTCTATATTTCTGTGATGAAATAACTACATAATTCAGACTGTGGTCATTGTCTTTATTGCTATGTTCATAAAGTTTATCATTGTATGCTCTGACCTTCTTCAGGTGATATACACTGGAATTTTAAAGTGAACTCTTTATTTAGATTGTTCTAATTCTATGTGCCATGCCTGTTTTGGATATCTCAGTATCAGTTAATTCCCTTTAGTAACTCAACTCTCCAAGTTTTTGTTCCATCTCCTGTGGCCAGGTATTGAACTCTTTGGGTCAAGTCCCTTTTTGGATTACTCAACCAACACTTTCATCCACTGGGCCATGTGTGCTTTTTAACTTCACTTCTAATATTGTTTTTGGATCACTTCACCCCAAGGAAGGCAAAAATGCCACCAAGACACAAGAAGCTACTATGAGTGAATGTGAAAAAAACTTTAGAAGGAACCAGAAACCCAATTCTAAAAAAAAAAAAGATAAACTGCTACTTATGTTTAAAAAAAAAACAAAAACAGGATGAACCAGGTGATAGGCAAACCTATCTACTTCTGTTGAGGTAAAAATAAATAAAATAAATTTCAGAGTGTAGAATCAGAAATATGATACTGATCCTTGCAAAGAAGACTCTAACTAGCATCCAGTTGGCAGAGAATGGGCAGTAAATGAATACGGACTCTGTACCCTAGTATTTATTACAGAATGATAGATATTTATTGATCACAGTATCCACACCAAAGTCAGCAGTTAATCAAAATCTAGAGAAAGCAGAATGGAACACCCCAGCCTGTTATACAAACCACTCACCAACTGGTCCAAACAGGTGGTCATAACAGACTCAATTTGCAATAGAGTACTGGTCTGTTTGTCCAATTAAATCCTACTTTAAGCAGAGTTGTTAGAGGTATCAAATTGAAAAAGACTTTAGAAGAAACTGGAAACTCAATCCTAAACAGCATATGAGAGATAAACCTCTACTCCTGTTGATTAAGGGAAGAATGTAAACTGGATGATAGATGGACCTACTATTGTTTCTCAGAAATAGATCCATGTGCCAAAACATTAGGTACTTTTAAAGGTGGAATATATATTTAATTGATTGATTCATTTTCTAGTTTATTAACCTTTTGTAGGTTATTTAAAGTGAGAAATATTTTAGATAGATTTTTGGAGATAATGATGTAGTGATAAAAGTCTCACAAATTAATCCATTCTTACTCCAAAGGTTGAAGTGAATATAATGAATCAAACTGGAATTAGAACTCTGCTCTTGAATTTTTAATTACAAACCATTATCCATTACACCATCCATATATCCAAGCTTACAGTACCTGATATTCCCAAGCAGTCACCCATCTCGGTACTGAAAGATTTATTTAAGCATAATTGAATTGGATAAAACAAAAGAAAAAGTAGTAAAGTAAGCCTTCAAGAAATTGTCTTTAGGAAGCAAGAAAAATCATTTATTTTTTTGTAATGTCTGTTATTATGTATATAAACATGCTGGTTCCAATTTCTACTGAAATGATTGCAAAATACTTTCCCCTCCCCAATTTATAGACAGAAGCACACAAATGGATGCTGGGATTTTTTCCTAGCCAATAAAATAGGCCAATTCTTGGTTTCACCAGACTCAATCTCAGCCTGGGGACCTTTTTCACCCAGTGTGTTCAAGTAGATGAAGTAACTATGGCAGTCAGCAATGCTGGAACAGCCACTAGGGACTTTGTAATACAAGTTACATTAACTAGGGAGAGTTTTTCAGAGATCCAAAATATACTGAAGTGTTGAGAAAAAATGATGCCCATTGTGGTTAAAGACAGGTGACCATATTGTTGGGCTTGTGAAGCCTCAGGACACATATCCAAAGCATGTCCTGGAAAACAAACAGGCCCTGGAATGGTTGGTTAGTAAGCGTTACAGAGTTCAGGTAATTAGGCATAGGTTAAACAAGATGTCTAGCAAAGTATTTAGCATGAGTGCAGAATTGTGCAAGGAAAAGATCTTGAGGTAGCAACTGATATATTTGAGAGGTTAAAACCTCGGAGGGACATACTCTGAGGTCGACCAACAGTATGTGTGAAGTGTTTTGGCGGCATTTCGAGAGCCACTTTACCAAGAAGCCTGGTCTTTGTGAAAATGAGTTTCGCAGCTATTTGGTTGACTTTCCTCATCTTGACCAACTGAAATGGCTAGCTGCATGGGTGAGATCACAGAGGGTGAAGTTCACTTGGCACTAAGGAGGGTCAGCAGTGGCAAGTCTCCAGGTCTTAATGGTCTACCCTATTAATTGTACTTGAAACTGCCGCACATCTTTGTACCAATTTTGACAGTGGTGTTCAACAAATGGTTCCAGTAAGGGTTTATCCCTGACTGGATTTCCAGGGGTGTGATCATGCTGTTGAAAAAGATCAAGGGTGTTGGGAAGGGCTTAGATTATTACAGGCCAATAAATCTGCTAAACACAGAGTTAAAGATTTTGGCCAAGATCCTGATGGAGTGTTTGCAGTCAGTTACCAAGATTTTGTTGGAGCATGAGCAGACTTATGCTGTGAAGGTCTGAACAATTCAGAGCAACCTGCATCTAATCCACAAGATCATAGAGGGTGTAAAAGATGATGAGCAGCACGCACTGATCGATTTAGATCAGTTCATGGCATTTGATAGGGTTAACCATCAGTTTCTGGCTGCTGTCCTGAAGGTCACCAGACTTCTACAAGTGGATCAGCCTGCTGTATTGCTCCTCCAGTGCTGTGGTACAGATAAATGGAAAGCTGTTGGACACTTTTGTGCTGTCTTAGTCGGTTCATCAGGGTTGCTTGCTGCTACCCTTACTTTGTGCTTTGGTGTTAGAGCCCTTTCCTTCGCTGGATAAGGGATGGGAGGGATTGCAGTCCAACCTTATGCAAAATCACTGTCCCTGTTGGGGCTCAAGCCTGGGTTTGTGTGTATGCTGATGATGCATCCATTTTCGTGTTGTCCTGGGATGACAGACTTGATACAGAAGATGCTTGTGTGGTACGAAAAGTTGACAGGGACCAAAATTAATCGCAATAAGTTTTCTAGTTTGCTGTTAGGCACCTGAAAGGGGGTCACACTTCCAAGGCTTTTCAGTTAGACTGAAAAGGAGTGTGATTTGAGATGGATCCCTAGCTGGAGAAAAAAATGGTCGGAGATAGTGGCAAAGGTCAGATTGTCAGTCCAGACAAGGCTTCAACAGTGGATTATTTTGCCCTGTTCTTTCTCTTCCTTTCCTTATTGTAAATTTTATCAATTCTGTTTGAACAGTGCTGTCATTTAGTTTACATTTAACCATGGCCAGTCATTCTATAAAACAAACTAAAGGTTTGTAATCAAGCTCAATATTTTGTAATGATGGGGAATGCATTTTTATATAATGTCATGCAGAAAGAAGTATTGACACCAATACATGGTTGAACACTCATTGCCAAATAACAAATAAAACTATAAGAAAGGATTATTTCACTGGGGATCACATGACCACTACTCCACCCACGTCTATTGAACAGGAGAAAAGGCTCATCCCTTGTTCCCTGCTTAGGATGTGGTTTCCAGCTTTCTCTTTTCCAATCTTTTCATTCCTTTTTCTTTTCTTTTTTTTTTTTTTTCAATTGGAGTAGATAGACTAAACTATCACCTGGTTCACACTCCATCCACGTCTATTGAACAGGTGAAGAGGCTCATCCCTTGTTCCCTGTTTAGGATGTGGTTTCAGACAAAAGTCTGGGTGGACCAACCAAATTATGAGTAGCAGCAGCAGTTGTATTAATTACAACCAAGTAGCAGTGTTCAGTGTCCACAGTGATATTGCTATTCAGTCCTTGAATAGATCACTCAGGAGAACTTCCAAGAGAGGATACTACGTATTATCAGGAGAAACCTCTTAATACAGTACTATTTGTGAGATGTGCGAATAATTATCTTGGAATACCAAGATACTGGAATATCATCTCACAGTAATAATTATTACTACAAATCTATAAATAACTGAAGTAATATACTAAAACTCAAGACAAAATACAACTGTATGATACCACAACACATCAGTAACCTTTTAGGTCACAACAATAACAAAAAGAAGTTACACTATTTAAATATCCTCATTTATGTAAAAGTAAGACAAAAACTGCATATCTACATGGTTGTCGCTATCTTTTTCATTCCACCCTCTTTTATCCTTGCCCTCTACTCTTTGCTTTCTTTCCTCTCTTTCTTGTCTCCTCTCTATATTCCCTATGATCTTCACTACACCCTTTTCATCCATCTTCATAATCTGGATTCTAAAATCTCCAGACTTTTACCTGCTGTTACTGAAATAAATATTTTCCTGTCCAAATGTGGATTGAAGATTGAATCTGGAAGCCTGAGACAGAAAAAACTGAATTCTATTTTAAAACATATTTGAGAAATTATTTATTTATTCTATTGTGACAGACAAAATATTTCTCTTTTTGAAACCAATTGAAGTTTTACGAATTTTTAAAAACAAAAGCAAATACTGGTAATGAAATATTAACAAATGAGATTTGTAACAACTTGTTTAATAAACCCAAAGGCATTTGTAAAGATTTTTCAAACCTGATAAATACATTTTTTATAATAGTAGTTAAATTTAATGTATGAAATTTATATGCATATGTAACAATTATATATATGTGTGTGTGTGTGTGTGTGTTGATGTTCCCAGAGTGTATCTGCAGAAGAGATAAAATGAATAAAAAAAGAGACAAAAAATAAATTCAACTCTAACTCTGATTTAAAAATGCCACACTCATCAAAACAAAAAGTAATTTACTCAGAAGGAAAATCCTTGAGAGTGCCACTATTGAATATTATCAAAATATCAATCAATGCCCAGGTTTTCTTTTCCAATCTCACCTTTCCTAAAAGAAATCCTACTTTCCCAAACCAACATGCACAACAAATACGTTGAAAAAAAAACAAAAAAACATTCCTTCATTTTATCTGTCAAAGATGTACAGCACAAATGTCTATCATATACCATAATAATCTAATCTCAATCCAAACAATAAGCATTTAAAAAAAAAAAAAAAAAAAAATTATTGAATATTACTCGCCGCTCACTTTTCACCAGACTTTGAATTAGAACACATTGTGCCCTCCTCATGCTTTGACTAACCTTTCAACTATCTGATGAACATTCATGGATGTTCTCAAATATACAAATCTTGATAAACCAATGACGTTCACACATTTATAGATATAAATATATGCAGCAAAACATGTCAGCATTTTCATCTTTTAATATATATAACAGAATAAGTTAATAAGAATTTGCTAACTCTTACCTCCTTGACTTGCATCCTTCCCTGATAACCCTAGTACCATGTTCTTCTCCCTTTCCACTCTCTCACACAGCTTTCATCCTTCTCTTACCCATTCTCTGATACCACCTGTAACCTATTCCTCTTTTTCATCACTCTCCTCTTATATAACCCTCTGTGCACCAGTGGCAGTACTACCTTGCTTAGGATGAAATGATTATAATAAAAAAAAAATAAATAAATAAAGATCAGGTAGGAAAAGTGTTTTTAATCTAACATGTTTATCTTTATTAAGTATCTTCACAGATTTAAGAATTTTAAAAATCTGTTAATGAGAATTAAAAAAAACATACAAATTTCATAATACTACTTTCCAACAACTTTTCAAATCAACTCACAAATAAATTAGCTATTCCAAACACTAGAATCGTTATCCACCCCCACACACACACTCTTCCAAGATATTATCACGATGAAAAATACACCAAACACCAATTTAAATGCAGGAATTTATAAAATGTGGTGCCTACAATGCAAAAATGTATAATTAGGGGAGACACTATGAAATATAAAAAAAACGTGAATCTATGAACATAAAAGAGAATTACATTTGGACAAACATTCCAACTCTTTTGTATTACATTGAAATGATATAAGACACAACTTTGATTTTTCTAATGCTAATTAAAAAAGAACATAACCTTTTAAGAAAAAAGTACTTTGAAAACATTAATAGCATTACTACCAACTATAAACCTTCATTTAAAACATTACATCACTTCAGCATCTTTCTACAAAACTATACTCCATGATATAATTCACTTCATATATTTCAGAAAGGAAGTGAATTCAGCAGGTATACAAAAATAGAAAGGGGCACAAGACAAAGATGTGTTTTTTCACTGGATCTAGTCAACTTATACAGTGAAACAATTCTGAAAAAAAAAACAAAATCCTTGGCAGGATTCACCATTATCGGCCACAATCTCAATATAAGATACATGGATGACATGGTGCTGATAGCATTTTAGAATGCATTATTGGCCATGTTAATACACCTCTGGATCTCAGTGCCGCACTTTCCGTCCTCTGTCAGAACTCTATCCAGGTATTTAAATTTCTGTACCTGCTTGATTTTAGTATCCCCCACCTGCAGTTGGCATTTAGGACTCTTCTTTTTGCTGATGACCATGTATTCGGTTTTCTTGTAGTTTATTTGTAGTCCTTTCTTTCCACTTTCTTCAGCTACCTTCTGTAGGAGGACTTGTAGTTTCCTTTTCATGTTTGCTATCAGCACTATATCATCTGCATATCTTATATTGTTCAGACTGCAGCCACCGATGATAAATCCTAGCATGACTTCCGGGACCCTCAGAACAGTCTGTACAAGTTGAATAGATCTGGTGAAAAGATACATCCTTGTCTTAGCACCTTTCTATCTTTGTATATCTGTTGAATTCATTTCTTGTCCATATGCAGACATTTTGCTGCGAGGTTGCTGAGTCTTTCTCCCAATTCTTTGTGGTGTACTTTGTTGAACACTTTTGCATAGTTTATAAAACACAGGTACATTTCCATCTTGATTTATATTGCCCTTTCTGATAGCATTATAATCATAAATATTGCATTCCTTGTTCCAGTGTCCTTGATGAAACTATACTGTTCTTGTCCTATCTCTGATTTGAATTTGCTTTGCACTCAATTCATCATGATTCAGATGATGAGTTTTGTTATATGGCTCATTAAGCTGATTGTTCACATTGTCTAGTGTGCAATAAATCTCAGTTAATTGCAATATGTGATACTGTCTCCAAAGAGACATGACTGACTAGGCAAAAGATTTTCTCACAATAGGTTGCCATTACATTCTATGGTAGACTGGTTGCCAAACAACACTACAGAACCCAATAAGTCCTGCTATTCAAATCCTTTTATTCAGATCAGTCAGTTAATTGCCATAGAAGTAGCATGCTTGGGCAATCAAATCTCTTTCATGACATGACTGATGAGGTAGAAGATTTTCCCACAGTAGGTTGCCATTACTTTCTGTGGTAGACAAGTTGACAATCAATGCTATATAACCCAATTTGTCCTGCTATTCAACCTATAGTTGGAGAGAGAAGAGATTAATTAATATCTTTCTCAAATGTTTTAGTATGCAAGCGAATGAAATGAATTTGACTGGAATTTTAACTCAGCTCTCTGATTTCTCATTCCAAGCCAATGTCCATTACACCACGACACATCCCTTTAGTTTAATTGGGGAATTCTAAAAAGATCAACACAGTATTACAGGGTTAGGGGTCCTAGTTATCAAATACTACTATATTTTCTTGGAAATGAGAAAGCATCTTAGAGTAGCATTGTCAACATGCAAAGCAAAATATGTTAGCATTAATAGCTGCAATATAAGAAGCAAAATTCCTTATTCAATTATTGAACGCTAAGATAAATTCAAATGAAAATGAGTGAGTTTTGTTTAACGGCATATCAACCTCTGTGGGTTATTTAATGCCAAAAAGGTAGGGTCTTAAAGGATTTTTTTTTAATGTTCGGTTATCAGGAAAAGGTTGATTTAGTCAGATTCTAACAAAACTTTTTTGTCTATTCTTTTTTATTTTAGAAAACTGAAACTGTCTTCTAGTTTTGTATTCAAAATTGTTTTGCTGAAAAGAAATTTCTCTTCAAAAACGTTTGGCTGAGAATAAATTTCTCTTCAAAAACGTTTGAATAATAGACTCCAAAATGGCTGAACCAATTTTCTTGAAAATTTGCACAGTTGTACTATAAGCGTCTGCAAGTGTTCTTAGCTAGGTTTTGTGTCAAGGTACCCCCGATAAATATCGAAAATCGACAAAATCAGGTTATGGAAGGAGTGGTCCAATTTTAATCAAATTTAATACACTCATAGACAAAGACATAAGAAACGATATTCAGAAGTTTCAAGGTTGCAGTCCTTACAATAGTACAGAAAATCGATAATATATATATATATATATATATATATATATATATATATAAAAATTGATACCAGGAAATCAAAATTTGACTTACATCCATTAATTTTTTTTTCAGTCTATGGTTTCGCTTTAACTGGAAACAACTATTGCTTTTTAGTCTTTTGTGCCAACATCCAAAGAGTCTGAGCTCCAGGACCATGGATTAGTTTTAAAGCTTTCATTACACCTGAGTAATACCGGCCTATGCTGCTAGTTTTTCTATAAAAGTCTATTTTTATGTATATATTTCTATAAGAGTCTATTTTTATACTTTCATCGTGTTTTAACCCCAGTTTTGGGGCTTAACTATTTGCCCATATCTGGGACCCTAACAGGTGCTACTACTCCAGGTCAGGGTGGACCTGGGAACAACAGCAATTAAGTTGTGGTTCCATGCTCCCCACAACCTCCCAATCAGAGGCCTTGCTGTCGAATGCATTTTATTGTCATGCCCAGGACCAAAATGAAAATGAGTAAGCCACCATCTATTGTAACAATAAAGGTATCATAGCTTTTGTCTATCATCAACATTCGAAACATGTTGAGATTGTAGCACTTTACAAAAACAGAAGTTCTAAATGACACAAACTTGTATTACATTCCATCAGACCAAAATATAGCTTATTTATTAATAACAGGCTGACAGTTGTTAAAATTCTCACAGTATTTAGTACTGCTGAAGATATAACTATCATGTTTTTTGTTGAAATTTACAAATTGTAGATATTAATTAATTTTGCAAGCCACTGAATTTGTTTAGAAAAATTCTTTAACAATCCTACTTAGTGGTTTAATAATTGCTTTAATTTGATTTTATAGAACATCATGGCAAACAATAATTTTTAGGTAAATTTTTTCTATTTCCTTTTTAGCAGTGAAGAATAAATTCTTAAGATTTCTTATTCTTGAGCATGCAACATAGAACTGGTCATGTGTAAATATTTTTCTGTATTCCTTTACCTGTTTGCACTTTTCCCCGAAATTTGATATCAATTGGTCAGTGCAAGGCTATTTTATAGGGTATGAGAGACAGATGGATGGAATAATTGAAAATAATGAATTTTATATACAAAAATATTTTTTGCAACACACACACACACGTATTGAAATCCTTACAGTATTTAGTATTGTCGCTAACATTATTTTGTCAAGATTTAGAAATCAATCAATGAAACTTAAAGATATGCAAAGAAAAACAAAAAGAAAACAAACAAACAATATATATATATATATATATATATATATAAATAAACACTAAGTGTTATTTTTAACAAGAGGATGTGCTTTTCTTGAAAGGGAAAATAAAACTTTGCTGGGTTTGATGGTTTCTGTGACCGAATGGTCTGAAGTAGGTACCTCCATTACATCACAAAAAATCCAGTATAGTATGATCTAAAAAGGTTCAAAACTTAAAAAGATCTTTTTCTATCAAAATGTTTATAATATTATTAAGATGAAAGATCAAAGTAATTTTTATTTATTTTATACAATTTTTTTAATCCCTTTTAACATGTTCGAAATTTTGGCAGAAAACTTTGTTTTGATTTGAGTTAAAATCTGAGAAATTCTTATGATTGTTTACAATCGATTGCATAACTTTTTTTTTTACGTAACTCACTTTTTCGGTGACAAACACATTAATTTGGAAAGTCTCGCAAAAATCAAATAATAGTCGGATTTTAATGAAGCTTTCATTACTCATTCACAAATGAATAAAATTATTTTTTAAATTATTTTTTTTAAATATTGATGAGAAAAAACTTTTTCAACTGTTACCCACCCTCCACATAAATTCATGAAATTTTAATAAATTTTAATTTCTGTAAATTATTTTTAGTTAAATGCAGAACTCATCAGGAAATATAAATCGTTTATTTTTTTTTTATTTAAAATTATCAGGCACAATCTGAAAATCTGCTCCAAAGAGAAATATAAAAATGCATATAAAACTTTGATAAAATTTAATTTGATAAGCTTTTAATTGCTGGAATAAATAATAAAAATTAAGGACATTATAGTCCGAAGAAAAAAATCTTTTTTGATTACTAATAAAATTTTAAAAGAACTGTTTTCATTCTTTCTTTTATTATTATTATAATAATTCATAAAATTTTAAAAATCTTTTAAAGAATTGTATGATTTTCTTTTTTTTTTTTTTTTACTTAAGAATTGATGATTATATTGCCTATCAAAAAATACAAAATTTAATAAGAATTTTTCAGCCCTTACATTTTTAAAATAATTAAAAAAAAATTTTTTTTGTGTGTAAATAAATATGTTCATTTACGATGTTCCATAGGAGTCATAACAAGTTTCCACAGGGGTTGTATTTATTTTAGAAGTTTACAAGTGTTTTGGATTATTCCCCTTAAATGGAAAATGACAGAAACCGCACTTTGATTCTGATTCAAGTCTCTTCTTCAAGACGTTTATAAAATTTAACAGCCTGTTTTGCAAGTCATTCCTTAAACATTCAAAGCAATTTCTACATTTTAATTCCTAATTTTCTAATTTTGTTAAAAAAAAAGAAAAAATAATAATAATAATAACAATAACTGTGAAATTCACAATTTATAGAGGTACCTAAAAATATGAAAAATAGATATTAAAAATAAAAATTAATAAATACCATAACATTTCATAAATTATTGAGTTAACTCTGCCATTATTTTCATTGTTATTAAATTGTAAATTTCTTTTTAAAAGAAAGTTTTATATTATTTTAATTTTTATTTTTCATAAAACATCTTCAAATGTAAGCTTACAAAGCTAAACTAACTAAAATTTCATAAAATATTGGATAATTGCTGAAAACTGTGTTAAATTTTTAATTTTAACATAGTTAAAAATAAAAAAAACGATTTGTATGAATAAGATTTATACCAAATTCATCTTTCATACTTTTGGCTGGATACTAAATCATCAGATGTCGGCTGCTCCTAAGTTGCTGATAAGGTGTTGACAGCTGTGATAACAAGGCTACCATAATTGAAGAATACTTTTTGAAACATTTTTCAAGCAGTATGCAATTAATTCGTGTTTCAAGTCAACTTAAAGTAAGTTTAAATTTCGGTAATTTGAAGAAAATAATGTGTCAGCGAGGTGCATTTTATTTTTATAAGATTTTTTTAAAACCGAGAATTGGCTTCTGTTTACAATCAATGAAAAATTTTGAAATTTAAAAAAATTTTTTTAACTTTAGAAAACTTTTGATTCCGATCAATATAATTTCGGTTTAAAATACATCAGGATATTTTGCTTACCGAAATTAGTAAATTTAATCTGTTGGCTTTCAATTAAAGCTAATTGTAAAGCTTGAAGGTAACTTATTAAAACTTCAATTTAATTTTAAGTGTAGAAAAATGAGTGGATCTGAAGTTGGTTTTTCCTATAAAGGAGGACACAGGTTTAAACCATGCTGGAGAGCACATGCCAGTAGACATAATACACTGATTTTAAAAACCAACAAAAAAAAAAAAAAAAAAGGATGTCTCGTCAAATACAAGTATCTACTAAAAACATTTAAAGTAATAAAAATATTCAATTATGAATAATTCTATTAATTATCTCTCTCTCTCTCTCTATATATATATATATATATATATATCTTCCCTATTATAATAAATACCATTTTGTATTTATTTGTGTAGGTGTGTGTGTGTATATGTGTATATATATATATATATATATATATATATATATATATATATATCTCCTGTATCATGGTGAGAGAGACAATAGTGAGACAGTGTCAGCTCAGTTCATTTTCTTTATTACCAGTTCTGAAAGTTCTGGCTGCAGGTTTGCTCTTTAATAGTGCTTTTTATTTTACTTTTTGCAATAAATATGTCAAGTAGCGAAGAATGTATACACACACACACACACACACACACACACACACTCTCTCTCTCTTTATTATAATAAAAATCATTGTGTGTATATATAGTATAATACTCTCAAATGTTTTGATCGCAGGGGTACATTCGTGTGTGTGTGCGTGTGTATTCAAACTTAATGAGTATAAATTCAGGCATATACTTATCCCTCTACTTCAGTTAAGACCACTGCTTCTGCTGCAGAAAAATTCACACACAGACTTCAACCACCAAGTGTTTGCATAAAATCAATGAATCTAGTATTTTAATGCCAAGGATATAAGGTGTTTATATATATATATATATATATACACACACACACATACATACATACATACATACATACATACACACACACACAATGTCTGGTTTTGGTTAAGACTTTTGAGTGAATGTCTAGACCTTAGATAAATCATTAATTACTTCTGCATCCATCATGATTTATCTATTCTTTTGATATATAAATGTTAATGTTAGGAGTAGTGTGTACCACTCAAAATGAATTACAAAATAAATGTTTGGAAAAAAAAAAAAAAAGCGTTGATAGAATAACAGAAAATACAACTTTCTGCATCACCCTCTTCACTGATTATTAAAAAGATTTTTTTAAATGAAAGATAACTAGTGTCTTGATTTAAACGAACCGAAAGAGACAAATATTACTCTTTGATAACGCTAAGTCTGGAGTCAAAATAGAATAAATTTAAAACATACATAAATAAAAGCAATTAAAAAAAAAAAAAAAAAAAATAGAACCAAACAACAAACAAATATGCTGTAGATACTTGCACAATCAGCCTTGTATCAGAATGTGGGTATCTGTGCAATTGGCCTCACACCAGCATGTGGGTACCTGCACTATCAGCCTTGCATCAAGCTCTGGGTACCTGCACAAATGGCCTCACATCAGACTAATAGTAGGTGTGTTGGATTTTTCAATGCACTGATGTCGCTAACAAATGTGACACAAGGTCAGTCAGTTAAAGTTGATTAAATGGCAATACTGTAAAAAAAATTAAAGCCCCTCTCAGCAATAACCCTTTGTGGACTCCTCAGGTACTAGGTAATGACCCCAGTCCCCTCCCAATGGAGAGGTACTGTCTGTAGGGATGGCACCCTGGAGCTTGAACATATTTTTAAACTACCCCAACTGAAGCTGGATTAATAGTAGATGTGTAATCTGTGAAAATTATCACATATAAGCATAAAATCATACAGTTTTATGCTTATGTGTAACATCTTGCTTATAGAAGACTAGCAGTATAGCCCGGCATTGCTTGAGTGTAATGAAAGCTTTAAAACTAATCCATGGTTCTGGAGCTCAGACTCTTTGGACATTGGCACGAAAGACTAAAAAGTAATAGTTGTTTCCAGTTAAAGCGAAAGCGTAGACTGAAAGAAAAATGAATGGATGTAAGTCAAATTTTGATTTCCTCGTATCGATATCAAATAAGTTTTTTTCATCGTAAACTGAATTTTGAAGGCTAAATAAGTTCTCTAAGTAAATGGTATCATGGCTGAGACTAAGAACTATAATTATACCTACTTAGAGCCAAACCCAAAGCAAAAACTAAAATAAATGGGGTGAAAAAAAAAAAAAAAAAAAATATATATATATATGACATACAGGCAGATTAACAAACACACGCACAAACATCTTGCCATATATATATATATATATATATAATCGATTTTCTGCACTATTGTAAGAACTGCAACCTTGAAACTTCTGAATATCGTTTCTTATGTCTCTGTCTATGAGAGTATCAAATTTGATACAAATCGAACCACGCTTTCTATAACCCGATATTTTCGATTATCGATATTTATCGGGGGTACCTCGACACAAAACCTAGCTAAGAACACTCGCAGACGCTTATAGTACAACTGTGTTAATTTTCAAGAAAATTGGCTCAGCCGTTTCAGAGTCTATAGATAACGGGCACACACACACACACACAGAAGACAAAGTTCCATTTACAAACAAGTTTAGATATGAGGTGCATATGAACAAATTAAAACAAACAGAAATAAAGATTTTCAAAAAATGTGTTTGCCAAATAAAGTTGTACATATGAACAGAGAAAGGTTTTACTAAAAACCATCCTTTGCCTTAAGGATAACCTGAATATGGTTGTAATTTTATTATAATCTGACTACTAATGACAGGAAAGTACATCCCATTATAATTTTTTTTTTTTAATCATATCACCCCGAGCAAAGGCGGTAACGCCACTGATGTGCAGGGGGGCTACGTAAGAGTGAAAAGATTGGAAAAGATAAAGCCAGAAACCACATCCTAAGTGGGGAACAAGGGATGAGCCTCTACACCTGTTCAATAGACGTGGGTGGAGTGTGAACCAGGTGATAGTTTAGTCTATCTACTCCAATTGAAAAAAAAAAAGAAAAAGGAGTAAAAAAATTGGAAAAGAGAAAGCCAGAAACCACATCCTAAGCAGGGAACAAGGGATGAGCCTCTTCACCTGTTCAATAGACGTGGGTGGAGTGTGAACCGGGCGATAGTTTAGTCTATCTACTCCAATTCAAATCCAAACTTTGTCAATTAGTGTTGGTAAGTGGATAGATTCTAGATTTTCACAAGGATGTAAGAGTCTTCTGCCTACTCAAGTGGGTGTTTATATTTCTACAGGTTATCTAGTCTACCCCACTTGTGCTCATGGTCAGTGCAGATGGGTCAACCACTTATTTACATGTTGGAAGCAACCACTAAAATTCAATGACTGCAGAGATCAGCACCTGGCAGCTAGGTTACTTTTCTCTGATGAATACATCTTTGATGGAGTGATAAATCTATTTGGATAAGATCTGAGATGAGTCATATACAAGTAGGTACTTCCACTAAATTGTGAAAAAAAACCCAAAAAAAACCAAAAAAAAACAGCATAGTATGAATAAAAAATGCCCAATACTTAATAAAAACGAACATTTTCCATCAAAATATTTATGCTATAATTACAAGGAAAGATCAAAGTATTTTTTAATTATTTAAAAAAATTTTTTAATCCCATCTAACACATTTGAAATTTTGGTAAAATATCTTGTTTTGATTTTAGTTAGTGGGTAACCAAATTGTTATGAGAGTTTACAATGGAAAACTTGTTACATAACTTTTTTCTGGTGACAAACACATTAATCTGAAAATTCTTGAAAAAAATCAAATAATTATCGGATTTTAATGAAATCTTCAGAACTCATTCACAAATGAAGTAAATTATTTTTGAAATTATTATTTTTAAAAAATCTTGGTAAAAATATTACTTTTTTTTTTTTTTTACATCTCTTACCCCTACTCTCTGCATGTAAATTCATGAAATTTCAAGAAATTAAATTTTGTTGTAAAAAATGGTTTAATTAGTGAAATGCAGGAATCATTGGGGAATGTAAATCATCTATTTTTTTCCAAAAATTTTCTATATTTTCTATTTGGAATGTATTTAAGTACATAAGTATTCATATGTTAGTTTTATGAGCTAATACTTGCTTTGAGTGTGTTGCGGTGCACTGAATATCAGCTCAAAACGAAAAATCAGAGATCCAAGTTCAAATTCCAGTTGAATTCATTGCATTCACTTACATGCAAATACCCTTGGAAAAGGTATCAATCTGTTGCTTCTCCTCCTATCTATGGATTAAACAACAGAATAGATGGGTTTTTTAGCCTTGGTTGGCAATCAGTCTACAGCAGAAAGTAATGGCAACCAGCTATGGGAAAATCTTCTGCTCAGTCAGTCATGTCTCTTTTGAGACATGATTGCCCAAGTATGTATCATGTATATAGGCATTTAGAAAGCATTGCCTAGTCTAACAAGGCCAAGTAGAGACAGCAGATCATCATGAAGCACTGTTCCTTACGTAGGAAGAAACTGAAAGTTTTAAAAATCTGCATTTAAAATCTTGGATTTTTTTTCTTCTTTTTCTTTACAGTAAGGTCAGCCTGTACAATGCCTGGGAGGGGGAGGGGGAGGGGGGGCACTAGAATTATGATAAGTGACAGCTTGTATGGATAAAAAGGGACAATAACAGTTAACCCTAAAATTGAACTGGTTAAGATTGTAGTGACTGGGGAAATAACCTCTTGGGAGTCAGTTACACAAAGCAGTGGTTTATGGGAAGAAGATGTTTGAGTGGCACTTACTTCTCACTGATCGAATATGGGAATGTGCATGGTTCGCTACAATGTGAGTGACATGACAGATCCTTCCCGTGAAGGTTAGGGCTGGCAGAATCAAGGAATGTAGCTTGTCCAAGCACTTTCCACAGAAGTAGTGATAGAGCAGTGAGAGACTTGCTGAATTCAAACACTGGACACAGGCACCAGTAGTAAATATAGAACTATTTGAACTACGAAAAGGTTGCGCTTTTGTTTTTTGACTAAGGTTAATCTGTTGCAGAAAATTTTCAGGGCTTATTCACAAATGAAGTAAATCATTTTTTAAATTATTATTTTAAAAAAATCTTGGTAAAAATATTTTTTTTTTTTTTTTTTTTTTAAACATTTGTTACCCCCACACCATGCATGTAAATTCATGAAATTTTAAGAAATTAAATTTTGTTGCAAAAACTGGTTTTATTAGTTGAATGCAAGAATCATTGGGGAATGTAAATAATTTTTTTTTTTTCAAACGTTTTTACCTTTATTTCCAAAAATTTTCTATATTTTCTCTTTGGAATGTATTTAAGTATATAAGTATTCATATATCATTTTATTACATTGCAATCATATATGCGCAAATACCCTTGGGAAAGGTATTAATCCATTTCTTCCCTCCAGCTATGAGTCAAATAACAGGACAGATTGGGTTCTATAGCCTTGGTTGACAACCAGTCTACAGCAAAAAGCAATCGCGGGATAATCTTCTGCTCAGTCAGTCATGTCACTTTCAAGACATGATCGCCCAAGCATGTATCACGTATGGCAATTAACTGACTGACCTGCTTTGAGTGTGTTGTGGTGCAGTGAAAGATCATGAGAGAAAGATCGTGTAGCGTCAATCTTCCATATCAGGATGTACTGAATAAGATCTATAACGCTAACAGCTAGACTGTGGGGAAAGATGCAACTATTCCTGCCACAAAACAAACTTCATAAACATCTATTTTAATGAAAAATCTTTTTTTTTTTAAATTTCTGTATAAATCAAAATTTTGATTGTAAAAAAAAAAAAAAAAAAATTTTCACACTGATTTCCGTTTTAATAATGGAGTTGAGTTCTAGAATAAAGCAAAAGGAAAAAAGAAAAAAAAAGGAAAGCAATAAAATCTGAAAAGGATTGCCAGCATGATAATTCTTCCAGAGAATTTTCCATTGCTTAAGTACTCTCTTCTCCTGTCATTTGTACCAATCCCTCAAGTAATTTAAAAAAAAATAGGGGATAAAAACCAGAAACTATGTTCACAGTGACAATTAGCTTTCAGACATGATATGTTACTCCTTACATAAAGTAGTGCATATTTCCTAAATGTTTTTCTATGCTCACTTAGTATTGGATTAGATTGTTTAAAAAGGGATGTGCCTTGTGGTGCAGTGGACAAATCAGGGAGCCAAGTTCGAATTCCAGTTGAATTCCTTCCATTCACTTACACACGAATACCCTTAAATAACAGGACAGATTGGGTTCTATAACCTTGGCTGGCAACCAGTCTACCGCAGAATGCAAATGTCAACATACTGCAGGATAATCTTCTGCCCAGTCAGTCATGTCTCTTTTGAGACATGTATGACACTTAACTGACTGTTTAAAAAAAAATAAGTTCAGAATTATTTTCTTTAAAACTGTTGTAATGGAAGAACCTGTCTCCCCCTAGCAATGGCCTGTCACCAATTATAAATACACCACGCAGTAGATTACGAGGGAGCTGATGACCGGAAGATGACCAAGAACAAACAGAAGTACTCTACGCTCCATTTTTGGTACATAGTGACTATTGTGTGGACTCTTAATATTTGTACCTCTTGTTCATTTAATCGTGTGTTCCTTAGTCTTTACCACTTGGACTAACCACTCATTTGTATCGTATTTTCACGACACAACAATAACATAATACAAAAATACTGAGGATGTGTTCAGTTAAGTTTAAACATAACCCTAAATAATTATGTAACAGTTTAGTGATCTTTTCTTTGTTTCTGATGAAATTTTAATGTTTCTTAATACTTTTGCATCTTTTGCTATCCCAGATTTCAGTATTTTCTACCTTTTGTTAGATATTTAAAATTTTGTTCTATTCCATAATAACTGAATCTAAACAAACTCAAAAAAAAAACAAAAAAACAAAAAAAAAAAAAACGAAAATCATTATCATTAAAAAAAAACAAAACAAAAAAACTGGTAAATTTTTGTTTTGTTCCCTGAAGGCCTTTACCTTCAAATCTTTCCAAAACATCCCTATTTCCATGCAAATGTATATGCTGAACGCAAATCCATAATTGTTTATTCAAGAAACCTACCTTTTTGTCATTTTATCAAGAAGAAAAACATGGAACTTCTTGTCACTGTTTATCTCACCCCCTAACCACGGTTAGAAAATGTTATTCACTGCAGACTGACTTCACATGTAGATTTCTGATTTTTCGTTTTTTTTTTTTTTTTTTTACTTCCACTTAGCAATTAATATGCAGAAAATGAGTTCCAAAACCCAACAAATCAGAGTAATTGCTAAAAAAGGAGTAAATAGAATGAATTCAGTATCCTACGCCTCAAGTCATTCAGCAGTTAATCAGATGTGAGAACGGTGCTAAGGGGTGAGATATAGTCCGATTTATTTCTGGTCGATAACATGAAAAAACATTCTATAATTCTATAAACAATTATCGATTTGAGTTCAGCATATACATTTGCACGGAATTAAGGATGTTTTGAAAAGATTTGATGGGGTAAGGCCTTCGGGGAACAAAACAAAAATTTACCAAAAAACTTTCAATATTCTATTCTTTTTAATCATTTCATAGCAAGGAAGGCAATAAAACCACTAAGAATATAAGAGGGAGAAAAAAAAACATTAAGGAAAGAGAACAACAACAGAACAGGAATTATGAAGACAAAAGATAATGATTGAAATGCATTTCAATGTTAGTACATTAAATTTTCTTAAATTGTTTCTTTCAACAGAAACTCTAATTTAAAAAGATGTGACAATTTACTATTCTTTCTGCTTTATATAATCATATAAAGTTAAACTTAGAAAATATCTCTCAAGTTTTCCCAACCTGGGAAATATTGCCCATCAGTGAACAATTTCAACTGTTGGCAGGGTGATGAGCAACTGAACAGGAAATAGAGGAGGATTGTGAATTTTGGTGGGCGATATAAGCTTTTTAGTATTAAAAAGCTATTTCAACATATGCACTTCAAAAATAATATTCAGAATAAATATGAAAAGACTGTATTAAAAATTTTTTTTTTTAAATGAGAGGGTAAATGGAAATAAATGGTTCATATTCCTCCATAATATATAAATACTTCTTACCCCCTGCACAAAACAAGGAATATTTTAATATCTTCTACAGTTTTTAGAAGGGTCATTAATATTCATGACAAAATAACATTCTTTTTTGGATATGAATCAGGTAAGAGAAGATCAAAAACAACTCTGCCAGTAAAATTAATAAGTTATCTATTACAAGATTGCTTTTACTTTATCACATTGGCCATATCAAATTTTTTAAAGTAGGAAAAGTTCTTGTCAAAGCATATTTTATCCACCACTGTATGATTTTGAATATTTACTGTACATATCGGTAGTGGAAAATTTTTTCATGTGAAAGGGGACAATGACACAACAAAGGTTGGGAATCCTTGCTCTAGTTCAAAAGCATTAAGATAATTTATTGAAGAATTTATTTTTGAAATGACAATATCTAGAGCATTAGATGAAAAAAATATTTTCTAAGTTCAATAAGTTAAAGTTAGCAAATGTCTATTTCAAGCAATGCTTTGCCATTTTGAAAATAGATTTTAAAAAATTCTTACTATAAACAGATTATATATCTAGTATATTTCTCACAGTATACAATGTACAGGTGATGTAATGGATAGCATTAATTCCAGTGGTGTTTGTTAAATTCACTTAGGCATAAATACCCTTGGGAAAATTATGAATCCAACTCTTCCCCACCCCAACTATAGCTTAAATAGGTTATTAAAAAAGGAGTTGATAAACTTTAAAAACTTATCAATCAACCCTAAGGTACATTTTAAAAAAAGAAGGTAAAAACAAATGAAATCAAAAATGATATACTAATGGCTGGGTTACCTGTACTTGATTAACATATAAACACGCCTTTAACACATGATTTCAGGATGAAATATATCTACATTATACAATTATAAATTATGGTTTTAAATGAAAAAATAAATTAAAAGTAACTAAAAGTAATTAAAAAAAACAAAAAAAAAAAAACAATACATTAGTCTGGTTAAATCACCATTTAAAACATGTTACATAGGGGTAAATAAAAAAAAATTCACATTGCATATTTGTAATTCAGAATAATTAATAAAAACATAACTCACAGTTTCAAATTGAAGCATTTGTAATATATAGACACAGAACAACTAAACTCATAAATTGAATCAAGGGAAGTAATCAATAATCAGAGTTATTCCCCTTTACATTCTAAACTCTTAAAAAGTGAAGAAAAAGAAAAAGATTTAAAGAAAAGGTAAGGAAAAAAAAAAAAAAAAACACTTTTTGGAATTCATTTTTTTTTTCTTTTTATTAAATCAAAATATTCTCTTTTTGCGTTTAAATATTTATTTTTCTATTTTGTTTAAATGTTCTTTGCAAAACTCCTGAAATTTGCCCTCCAAACAATACTCAAATATTAAGTCAAATTTTCAATACTGCTCAGAGGAAAGTAGCAACATTTGCTAAAATGTAAAAAAAAAAAATAAATAAATAAATAAATAAACTAGAAAAGAACAAAGATAAATAAAAATAAGCTTTTACTTACTCTTATCTAAAAATCAAACAGATACAGAAGAGAGTCACTACAATCCATCACCTTCAGTTACAAGCCAGTCTACTGAAACAGAAAATAAAGCACATCATTAATGCAGGGTGGATATTTGAATATTTAGAGGGTTATGTGGGCTGGCAAAAATGGTAATTTCATAAATCAGGGGGAGGGAGAGAAAAGAAAAGAAAAGAGAGGAGGAGAAGAAGGAAGAAAAGGGGAAGGGGAAGAAAAAGAGGGGAAGAGCGAAAAGAAGGGGAAGAGAAGAGAATGGAAGAGAAGAAGAGAAGAAGAAGAAGAGGAGAAGAAGAAGGAGAAGAAGGGAAGAAGAGGAGAAGAAAAGAAGAGGAGAAAGGAAGAAGAAGAGGAGGAAAGGAAGAAGAAGAGGAGAAAGGAAGAAGAAGAGGAGAAAGGAAGAGAAGAGAAAGGAAGAGGGAAAAGAAAAAAAGCACAACATGATATGGTACTTATTTTAAGGACATTTTTCATAGAATTTTGTTTCAGGCAATATGGTGTACACTGGACCCTAGTGCAATCAGGTTGTGCTACAAGGGGGATGGATCTTTGATCAGTAGGTAATTTTGCTTATCAATAACCTCCTTGATGAAGCCAAGATTAAATTGGTTTTCATTAAGCTGAATGAAAGAGAATTTTAACTGAACCAGTTGAGTCAGTTTCTGTTTTTTTTTTTGTTTTTTTTTTTTTTTAAATCAATTACATAATTTGATATTTAACAAAAATCATTTTTGCTTTCTTCAGGTGGATCTTGAAACATGTAATCCCAAAATACCTGTCTTTTTTTGCATTTTTTTTTTTTTTACTGTGTTTAATTATCTCCAGGAAAAGCACTTACAAATGTGAGGAGCAAAGTCTTATAATACAGAAAATATTAGATTAGGCATCACTTTTATTGGTTGATTTCTTCACATAAATGCAAGGATATCACTCAAATTTCAGGGTTAAGGAAAGAAGAAAAAAGAAATGAAAAAGTGAAGGAATAATGAAAAACAAAGAAAGATAGTTTGTTTTGGTTTGTTTTACGGCATATGAACCCCTTGGGGCCATTTACTGCCGAAGCAATAGTTCCTTCAAAAATGTATTTTTGTTGGCAACATTTTTCTTTCAAAAACATTTTGCTGTTGGTAACATTTTTCTTTCAAAATCATATTTCTGTTGGTAACTTTTTTCCCTCCAAAATGTATTCTTGGTAATATTTTTCATTCAAAAAAGTTTTGTTGGTAATATTTTTCCTACAAAATTTTTTTATGTATATATTTTATAAAAGTCTGTTTTTATACTTTCATAGTATTTTGACCCTCGTTTGGAGGGTTAACTATTTGCCCATAGCTGGGACCCTAACAGGTGCTACCACTCTGGGTCAGAGTGGACCTAGGAACAACAGCAATGAAGAGGTGGTTCCATGCTCCTCACAACCTCCCAATCTGAGGCCTTGCTTCTAGGTGCAGTTTACCATGCCCAGGACCCAAAGGAAGATAGAAAGGAAAAAAAGGAACAAAGTAAAAGAAAAGAAGGGAAACTTATACCCTTGTACAAATTAATTGAAACAATTGCTTTAGTTTCCTTTCTTTCACTATATGGTCAGTTTTAGACCCACTGTAGTGATAGGGTACCCTTGATTTCTAATTCTTCAGATTCGGTCATTTAAGTCTTCTGCAGTAATATGAATCTGTTTTATACACTTGTGCAAATTAATTGAAACAATTGCTTTAGGTCCTTTCTTTCACCATATAGTCAGTTTTAGATGCACTGGAGTGACAGGATGTAATTGATTACTGTTTTTTCCTCAGATTAGGTCATTTGCACTGCTGTTCAATAATATGAATCTATTTTTAGGGTATATGATGAAATTTGTTTAGCCTCTAAAAATTATTAGAGATTCAGGATTGCATCAGATTTTTATCACACTCAGACCTATTGTCTCGATTATTGATTAGTTGCTCTATGGCTATTGTCTGCAATGAAGCATACGAAAAATGTAATGCTGTATGAACACACTGGCAAGCCTTTCAGAGAGATTGCAGATATTGTTGGTGTCGGCAATGCAATAGTCAGTTGTGTCATCAAGACAAAGAAACAAACTGAATCCAGCAGTCCAAAACATAAAGGAAAATGCAGTTAGAAGAGAAAATCACCACCAAGAGACGATGTATATGTGATCAGAGGAAAGTATGAAAGCTCCTAGAAAGACAGTACTCATTTTGTTTCAATTAATTTGCACAAGTATGTAAAAAAACATAAAAAAAAAAGAATAAAAAAAACCTTAGTGAACAACATATAAAAAACAATTATGTAAAAGTGTTGTAGAGTAGCTAGCAGCCCTTCAACACTAATAGACCAGCTTATAACCTGAAAGAATCTACAAGTATGTATTTAAAGGGTTGTTTTTAATAAGTTATGACAAACAGGCTGATTTACTTCATTGGCTATTCACCATTTAGACCCTCCTCTCATTTGCTTGAAAGTTTTGTCTTCTTAATTGTTTATAACTTATTGTTCTGCATATATCTGTTAGTACCAGATACTGTGCTTAATAAATATATTAAGCACTCATTCTTCTGTGTATCATTCACCTCGATAATACAATGAAAAGAATCAAAAGGAGAAAAAAAGAATGTTTCAAACATTGTGACAAAAATAAAGATTAGAATACTTCTTCATATCCCATTATTATATTTATATAATAATTTGTTTAACCAGCCAATGTACAAAATATTTATTGAACTGAACTAATTTTGCTCTGTAAACTATTAATGGTTGCCATGTTTAGCACACTAGGCATAACACTAAGTGGTGCAAAGATATAATCCAGATTTTCTGCTAAAAATCGAAAATCAGAAAAATTGGTTGTTGTATTTAAACCATTGAACTCGTAACAACATCTTATAATGCTACGGTGTCTAATCACTGAAAAAGAATTGCACTGCCAGACATGCAATAAAATAAGGCTGTTTATATTAGCAAAAAAGCTATTTGTTTCTCTTCACTTCTGATTTGTTCTTTTATACAGACAGTTTGGAAATAGAGAAATTGACCCGAAAGACATAGGGATAGAGAGTATTGGCAGGTCAGGTTAAGTCTCATGATTACACATTAAAATCAAATGAGCTGAGAAGTTATTTTTTTGTTTTAGTTTGATTCTGAGACAAAAACATATCTATCTAATCTAAACTTATTTATAAATGGAACTTTATGTGTGTGTGTGTGTGTGTGTGTGTGTGTGTGTGCGTCCATTACCTATAGACTCCGAAATGGCTGAACCGATTTTCTTAAAAATTTACACAGTTGTACTATAAGTGTCTACGAGTGTTCTTAGCTAGGTTTTGTGTCGAGGTACCCCTGATAAATATCGAAAATCAATAATCGAAAAAAATCGGGTTATAGAAGGTGTGGTCCGATTTTAATCAAATTTGATACACTCATAGACAAAGACATAAGAAACAATATTCAGAAGTTTCAACGTTGCAGTTCTTACAATAGTGCAAGAATTTGATTATATATATATATATATATATATATATATAAAAGGCAAGATGTGTGTGTGTGTGTGTTTATCTGTCTGTATGTCCTTTATACAAATCCACAATTTTTATCCGATTCTCACCAAACTTCACACAAATATTCTTTAGGCTGAGTCTGAGCTCCCGGATCATGGATTGGTTTTAAAGCTTTCATTACACCCGAGCAACGCCGGGCTATACTGCTAGTTGTTATTAAACTTTGATATTTTACTGTGGAGACAACATGCATGCATATGTGTCTGTGGGGGGGGGGTGCATTTTTTCAGTTGTTTTATCACCTTTCAGTCACAATTCTATCCACAATTCCAGAAAATATACATAGACTTATTAATGGTTTTAACAAATAAAAAAAATAACAATTTTACTATAAATGAACTGTGCACTTCTATTTTCTCTTTCTGTGAGTGAAATCTAAGGTTTCATAATAAACCTCTATGATTTAATAATACATTTAAAAGAAATTTATCTATATTTCTAAGATAAGGTATTTTAATAAACATTGTTCGGACTGTTCAAGGACACATGGCCCAGTGAATAAAAATGTTAGTTAGATCCAGTAACTTGACCCAGAGAGTTGGCTACAGTATTGGTGAGCAAAATCTTAAAGAGTTGAGAGATAACTAAGACAACCGGAAGTGACATGATTCATGGAACAAGAACAATCTACCCCAGTGATCCAACTTGGTTTTTCAGTGTTGCATTTTAATTCTCCAATATTACCAATAGATCTTTTAATATTATATTGTTCATCTTTCGCATTTAGAAATTCATTTATCTCATTTGATGAATTTTTCTAGCCTTTATTTTTTTGTGATTCCCAATTTTTTGTTTTCTTTCTTCTTGCTACTTTTACGTGTGTTAAGTGTAAAAAAAAAAAAAAATTGCTTAACCAAAACTTAGAGTTAATTCACAGACAAATATTTAATTTACAAAAAAAATTAAAAATATTTACAAATATACAGTTTTTGCATTCAAAAAGTAAAACAGCGTTTACTACTGGCAGGCGAAGTGTTATGAAGGGGAAGGAAGGGTCAGTATCTTTACCCAGTTAACTTCTAAGTAGTTTAAGCACTATATTTTTTGGAAATCCTTAAATGTGTATATAAAGAATAATTTCCAGTAAGGTCAATGAAAAGAGTCAAAAATATCTATTTACCCATTTAATTCCATGAGGTTCTCTTTCAGGTTTTAGTTGGTCGGCAACTTTTCTTAGATTCTTTTAGCTGGATATAAATCCTTGAATCAAAGCTGGAGTTGATAATGTCAGCAAATCCTTTTAACAACTAACTACTCTCTTCCCAAAGCCTATTTTTATAGGGGCTAACACCTAATTTGCATATTCTAGAATCCTTTAGAATTCTCTAGATTTTACTGGAATATACTGGAAATTTCTAGAATGTTCCAAAACGTTCTATTCCTAATTTCTCTATTTTTACGACTACTCCATGAATTAAACCTTTTTTTGTAATAAGTAGGATTCAATAGAATCCCTTACTACAATTTTTTAGACATTATTATTATTATTTTTATATATAAATGCATCCTCGTAACACTACTTTCATCAAGTGACATGGATGCATCCTGTAAAATGCTCCTTTATGTCTGTTCAATACACACTGACCTTCCTTGTGCAATATTTTGGCAGAACTACATCCTTTGTTGTTTTGTCTTCTATAATAACTATTGTTACTAGTTAAAAGATCTTCATTCATATAAGTCCTCACATTGGATCACAATGATCTCTGGATTTTTTTTTTCACTTGCTTCAGCTTCCATAAAACTTCTTGAAGAATAAAGAGCATTTAGATTTACTCTAACCATGTCACTGGTTCTTGCAAATTCCAGTGCATATAACTTATCAATTAAAATTGATGGCATATTTACATTGAAACTAAATACAAGTTCATTAGGACTGGCTTACATTTCTCATCTAATGTTCCCCACCCCCGTTTCTTCAGCTACTATCTGATTGTGGCATTCCATAGTCAGTTAAGTGCCATACATGATACACGCTTGGGCGATCATGTCACTTTCGAGACATGACTGACTGGGCAGAAGATTATCCCGCAGTAGGTTGCCATTGCTTTCTGTGGTAGACTGGTTGCCAGCCAAGGCTATAGAACCCAATCTGTACTGTTATTTAACCCATAAATGGAAGGAAGAGACAGATTAATACCTTTCCTAAGGGTATTTGCACGTAAGTGAATGCAATGAATTCAAATGGAATTCGAACTCGGCTCCCAAATTTCTCGTTCCGAGCCGATATCCACTGTACCACAAAGCACATCCCACTCCATAGTACCATTACTAAATAGCCTTTCTAGTACAGGATTCATCATTTAATTTTTCATTCATCTGTCAATAACTCATTATTAAACTCTCCTTGTTTTCACTTAAAAACCACTTGGGAGCTCCAAAACAAAATATTCACATTAAAAATATGTTGTGAATAGTTTCTTTACGCTTTTTGATTTTAATCAATCAGTCAGGAGTGTAGCCAGTGGCTTTGTCAATTAGGTGTAGAAAACAATATTATGTTCATTCTCCTTTATATTTAGATATACTGTGTCACTGAACTTGTTTCCAAGAGGCAATACTACCACTGATCAAAGCAGGGGTCTTCTAAACTTCAGGCAAACCAAACAAGAATCTCAAACATCCCTGATTACATTCAGAAACTCCTTATAAAAAATTATACTACTTTTAACCAAAGATATCAGTTTCTCCTTTGATGCAGGTACAAACTGCCTATCTCATTTCTCAGCTTTCCTTCTCTTTTGTTTTTTTTCCCTCCACTTTAGAGCATTTATTTAAAGCTCTAACATGCAGCACTACATTTGGTGATATTCCAACATTCAAAAGCATGTTAGTCAACAGAAGACTGTAGTGTCTAGAAGTAGTAGTTCTCAATTTTAGACATTTACTTAAAATCCAACAGTAGTCATTTTTAAAGTCCAACACCATTCCAGCAGTTTTCATTGATCTGTGGCTTCTTAGCAGGAAGAAATCATTTTTGACAATGTTAGATTCAATACAAGCTCTGATACCTTTTACATTACCTATAGTTACAGGAAATTTAATTGCTTTAGTGGCTTTTAACCCCAACTCATCTCCAAACGAAACGTCTTGTTTGACTTAGAAACTTTCACTAGATTTTTATTTTGGTTACTGAACATATCAAAAAATACATTAGACCAAACTTCAATAACTGAATCTAATACTGCCATACCAAGTGTCTTTTCACAATGTTAGACATTGTTTTACAATAGAATCTGAAACTGTGACATCATTTATCAATGTTAAATAAGGTCATATTTATCTGATTTAATTCAACAACAGTATTAACATCATTCTGAGAACTAAAACAATCTAGGGTAAAATGCTTAATAGAGTTGCATTTGAAACACTGCATAATCTTACCTTCTTTATCTGTAAGATCTGACTTACTTGCATGATAAATCCCTTAGTATTTTGAACTCTTATTACCATATCAGTTAAAATTCACCGTTTCCATTTTCTCTTTAATAGCCAGAACAATATTGTATTCAGATAGCTAAATGGTATTAGCAAACACTTACTTTAATGTCTTTCATACATGTATAAGTTAGACTTTTGCACATGGTTTCTCACTAACTTTTCATTCTCCTCAGATACGTTTGCTACATTTTGTACAAAAAAGGCCCAAACTCCTTCCAGCAAAGTGATTCCAAGTTTTTATAGTCTCTGATACAAAAACTTATAACATACCAAAGTCATTTATTCTATTTATTAGTTTTAGCCACTCTTCTGTAAGAGTAAAAATCTTTAAAAACTATGTATGTCAGAGTGTTCTTGTTACATACATAAATCTTGTTCAATTTGTCTGTAATAATTTTTAAACCATCTCCTCAGCTGATGTCTGTTATGGCTAAATGTTGACCCCATTCTCATATGTTCAAAAGCAATGATAAAAATATCACTGGGCCCTGTTTTCCCTTTGGCAAATCTGTGTATAGAGACCACGTCTGTATATCCTGTTATCTTGCAAAATAGGTGGGTTATATTAGGTATATGGTGGCAGAAAAAAGAAACAAGGTTTAAGTAAACAATTGTATTAATGAAAAAATACAACAAATGGTAAGTTGGTGTAAATGTCACATTAAAAGAAAGAGATAAGTCATAAAAGTTTTCCAAGGTCTATGGTAGGAGAGGGAGGGTGAATTGTGACTTACTGCAGCAACAGTCTTTGGCAGGTGTCCTTTGGAGATGGAAGGAGCATTGTGAATCCATGGCTGGTGTACCAACCAACTGTCTAAGTCCCTTTGATGGGTTTTTATATCCTTTTCTTAGATTGGCTTCAATTTTTATTTGTTTAGGCAGGAGTGGGTGCTATTGGGTGGAAATTCCGGATTGTATTTTTCTTTGAGAGTGTAAGTAAAAACAGAAGCTATGTATGGAGTGTATGCACAGTTGACAAAATTTTTAGTTCAGTTCTGGGTTTTGAAGTGTTCAAATTCAGCCAGTGGTGAAAATTTGTCTAACATGAATCAGAAGAAGATCTGGTTTTAGGAAAGTTATAACAGGTGGATGTTTATCAATCTTTTTTTCAAGCATGTTTCAGCATAAGTTGAACAAGTATTTCTGTCACACTAAAGACAGCTCTTGCTACCAATGTTAGTATAGTTCCCTTATAACAATGTAGAGATAACAACACATGACAGTGGAGTGCAATATTTATTCCAAAACCAAACTACTTCTTCAATGTACCT
>JBBBDQ010000516.1:1892500-2090000 GCA_037127315.1 Ascarosepion bandense
AAGAGGGCAGAAAAAGGAAAGCAAAGAGGGCAGAAAAAGGAAAGCAAAGAGGGCAGAAAAAGGAAAGCAAAGAGGGCAGAAAAAGGAAAGCAAAGAGGGCAGAAAAAGGAAAGCAAAGAGGGCAGAAAAAGGAAAGCAAAGAGGGCAGAAAAAGGAAAGCAAAGAGGGCAGAAAAAGGAAAGCAAAGAGGGCAGAAAAAGGAAAGCAAAGAGGGGAAAAAAATGAAAGCAAAGAGGGGAAAAAAATGAAAGCAAAGAGGGGAAAAAAATGAAAGCAAAGAGGGGAAAAAAATGAAAGCAAAGAGGGGAAAAAAATGAAAGCAAAGAGGGGAAAAAAATGAAAGCAAAGAGGGGAATAAAAGAAAGCAAAGAGGGGAAAAAAGAAAGCAAAGAGGGGAAAAAACAAAAGCAAAGAGGAGGAAAAGAAAGCAAAGCATGGGAAAAAAAGAAAGCAAAGGGGGGAAAGAAAGCAAAGCGTGGGAAAGAAAGCAAAGGGGGGAAAGAAAGCAAAGAGGGGGAAAAAAGAAAGCAAAGAGGGGGAAAAAAGAAAGCAAAGAGGGGGAAAAAAGAAAGCAAAGAGGGGGAAAAAAGAAATCAAAGAGGGGGAAAAAAGAAATCAAAGAGGGGGAAAAAAGAAATCAAAGAGGGGGAAAAAAGAAATCAAAGAGGGGAAAAAAGAAATCAAAGAGGGGGAAAAAAGAAATCAAAGAGGGGGAAAAAAGAAATCAAAGAGGGGAAAAAATGAAATCAAAGAGGGGAAAAAAAGAAAGCCATAAGTTTGAAACATGAGATACAAAAATTCAGAAATGAAGAGAAAGAAAGACAATCAGAAATAAAATAATGCAAGTAATGTCCATATAGTAATGTCAAAGCAATTTATGTTTTTTAGTCTGTAACCAACTATTAAAGATATCCAAAGTTTTAAGTACTAACCCCAATTGTACAAAGCTTAGTAGCACTACATCTTGCCAAAAGGGAGAGGGTATGGACTAGGAATTAAGATGTTTAGTTGTTTCAGTCTTAAACACCTACCAACCCAGTCATCTTCTCAAACAAACTTATGAACCAGATGCAAGAATTTATTCTGACCCACATCACCACAGATACTTGAGGGGCGGGGAAGGATAGTAAAAGATATGGAACACAGCAGAAATACAACCAATAAAAAAAAAAATTTGTTCTGACCATTTTGGGTATAATCTGCTTGTCACAGATAAAAAGGCAAAATGCCAACATTGGAACCAAAAATGTCTGACATGATGAATTGGCAAAGTTTCTGAAAGCTATAGACAGTTTGTCTCAAGAACTATTTTTATAGAGCATAATCAAAATTTTTATTAAATACAAGAGTTTACCCAGGCTGCAAAAATTTATGGCATTCAAATTTTTTTTTTTTTTCCACAATTATTGATGTAGTGTGCTCTTTGGCAAAGTTGGCCTTTCACCTTCTGACTTAGTAAACATCTTGAAACATTGTCATGACAAAGATTATATGACCTGCATTGCCAGTGCAAGGAAGATAACTTCAGGAAAATAAAAAAGATATGACAGACAAAAACAGGAACAGAAATTAGTATATTCAATGTGTGCTTGGAAATACAGAATAACTCTCTTTCTGCTAACCACTGCTCTTGGAATAGATTCCTTGATCACTATGAGTTTAACTTATTTAAGTCTAGAGTTAAACATTATCATCACTTCCTAAAACTACACCTTAATATAACCCACTACCTTGAGTGGCTCCCAGGCATTATGGCAAAAAACAAATTTTTTTTTAAATGCTTTAGGTAATTTTGTTAAATAACTTGATAAGCCATTATCATGACAAAATGACAGGCAAGTTGTGGATTTGGCTTAATATTGTTTCTGGCTGTAAGAGAAAAATGTGTGTGTGAAAAACTTACATTTTATAATTTAACTTCATTTAGCATGAAAAGAGAAGGGTTTCTTTCAACTACTATCTTTGATAGAGATTAGCATTATACCAAGTTTCTTGGCTGGCTTAACAAGTCTGAGGATTCAAGTTGAAACAAGATTTATCTTAGCTTAATCACATTGATTTTTGCATCCAGAAAATCAGGTCAGCTACTTACTTAGTTGGTTCACTTTGTCATGTGAGACAGTTTTTCTCTTCAGAATCTATCAGACATCTATAAGTCTACCATTCTCTCATGCTTAGAATATTGGTACTTCGTATGGTCCGATGCTCCTGCTATATATCTTGAGCTCCTTGATAAAGTCCAAAGAAGAATCAGTAATATTATTAGTCCTGATCTGGCAGATCGGCTCTAGTAACTTTTTTATTGAAAGTAATTAAGTTGCCTCTGTACCTGTTCTATGAATACTTTCATGGTAATTGTTCATATGAGCTCTCATACATACACAAAGTCCTCTTCAAAACTATTGGAACAGCAAGGCTAACTCCTTTGTTTTTGTTATTCACTGAAGACATTTAGGTTTAAGATCAAAAGATGAATATCAGACAAGAATTCAGAATTTCAGCTTTTATTTCTTGGTATTTTCATTTAGATGTGCTAAATAACTTGGAATATAAAACTTTTTGTTTGAACCCACCATTTTTCAAGTTAGCAAAACTGCTGGAAGATGTAACTAACAAGTGTTTCTTGTTGCCCAGGTATTGCTTTTTAGAGAGATTGATTAAACATTAACTAGCTCTAAATAACTACTCTTGATTTTAGCCTTGAATTTCACCTGTAAAGACTGCATTTCTTGTTAAAAAGGAGAATCCATTATGAAGACAATAGAGGTTTCTTTAAGAGAAAAGATAGACATTTTGAAGCTGAGAAAAGAAGGAAAATTGATCAGAGCCATTGGACAAACACTGGGTTTAGACAAAACAACAATTTGGAATGTCCTGAAAAGGAAAGAAACTACTGGTTAACTAAATAACAGATTTACATTATTCAAACTATTGTACTCATCTTTCTTGCCATTTGTACGATGTTTCCTTAAGAACACATAGCCCAGTGGATATAGACATTGGTTAGTTCATGATTTGACTCTTAGAGTTGTGAGTTCAATACCAGGCTACGGCAGTGGTGAACAAGTAAGTTGCAGAGTTAGAGAGAGATAACTCATAATTTCCAATCAAGGCTTTACACAAGGAATGGAGTTCATATACCCCCAGTGATTGTAATAATGGGTCCGGTTCGAAATTCATAGCACCTGAAGAAGGCCGGAGTGTGCAACGGCCAAAACGTTGTACAAATGGTAACAAAGATGAGGACAATAGTCCAGATAATGTAAATACTACCTCATCTCAGAAATATAGGCAAATACTAAATAACAGATATAGAATAGGTCAGGCCAAGGAAAACAACAGCAGTTGATGACAAAAATATTATGAGAGCTGTGAGAAAAAAATAACAAAAGCCAGTGACATCATTAACAACCTCCACAGTGCAGGGGTGAAGGTTTTATAATTCACCAGTCATTTGAAGACTGAGAGAAGAAACATAGGGGACATACTACATGATGCAAATCCCTCATCAGTGGTAAGAATTCATTTGCAACAAGGTACAGAGATGAGTTATAAAGAATATTTGATGGACTGATGAAACCAAGATTAATTTCTACCAAAGTGATAGAAAGGTCAAAGTGAGGAGAAAGAAAAGATTCACATGTGAAGCATGGTAGAAGCAGTGTCTTGGCTAGGGCTTGCATGGCTGCTTCTGGAACATGCTCAGTCATATTTATTGATGATGTAACTCCTGATGGTAGCAATTGAATTAATTCAGAAGTTTACAGAATCATTTTGTCTGCAAATTTACAGAAAAATGTATCCAAAGATACAAAGAGAGAAAGTTTATCATGAAGCAGGAAAATTAACCAAAATATACTGCCAATCCAACAAAGGACATCAGTGATAAAAAGTGGACAATTTTAGACTGGCCAAGTCAATTCAGTCAGTTAAGTGCCATATATGATACACCCTTTGGGCGATCATATCTCGAAAGAGACATGACTGACTGGGCAGAAGATTATCTCGCAGTAGGTTGCCATTGCTTTCTGCAGTAGACTGGTTGCCAGCCAAGGTTATAGAACCCAATCTGTGTTGCTATTCAATTCATAGCTGGAGGCAGAAGAGATGTATTATATTATTAAGTAGTAATTAGTGGGGGAACAGTTTATTACTTCACAACAATGTAAAACTGATCCCCCACTTTATGCCTAGAAGCATAAACCATGTTTCCAACTCAGTCAGTTAAGTGCCATACATGATACACGCTTGGGCGATTATTTCTCGAAAGAGACATGACTTACTGAACAGTAAGTTGCATTGCTTTCTGTGCTAGACTGGTTAATGACCAGTTAATGGCTAGACTGGTTAATGGCTCCCCGATTTGTCATTCGGAGGGACGCCGAAGAAGAAAGGCGACGGCGGCGAGAGAGGGACGCCGAAGAAGAAAGGCGACGGCGGCGAGAGAGGGACGCCGAAGAAGAAAGGCGACGGCGGCGAGAGAGGGACGCCGAAGAAGAAAGGCGACGGCGGCGAGAGAGGGACGCCGAAGAAGAAAGGCGACGGCGGCGAGAGAGGGACGCCGAAGAAGAAAGGCGACGGCGGCGAGAGAGGGACGCCGAAGAAGAAAGGCGACGGCGGCGAGAGAGGGACGCCGAAGAAGAAAGGCGACGAGAGAGAGGGACGCCGAAGAAGAAAGGCGATGAGAGAGAGAGACGCCGAAGAAGAAAGGGAGAGAGAGAGAGAGCGAGAAAGAGAGAGAGAGAGACGCCGAGAAAGAAAGGCGACGAGAGAGAGAGAGAGCGCCCCGAGAGAGAGAGAGAGAGAGAGAGAGACGCCAAAGAAAGAAAGAGAGCGAGAGAGAGAGAGACGCCAAGAAAGAAAGAGCGAGAGAGAGAGAGACGCCAAAAGAAAGAAAGAGAGAGAGAGAGAGACGCCAAAGAAAGAAAGAGCGAGAGAGAGAGAGACGCCAAAGAAAGAGAGCGAGAGAGAGAGAGAGACGCCAAAGAAAGAGCGAGCGAGAGAGAGAGAGCGAGACCGATCGAGAGAGAGAGAGAGAGAAAGAAAGAAAGAGAGCGACGAGAGAGACGCCAAGAAAGAAAGAGAGAGAGAGAGAGAGAGAGAGAGACGCCAAGAAAGAAAGAGAGCGAGAGAGAGAGACGCCAAAGAAAGAAAGAGAGCGAGAGAGAGAGAGACGCCAAGAAAGGCGACGAGAGAGAGACGCCAAGAGAAAGGCGACGAGAGAGAGACGCCAAAGAAGAAAAGGCGACGAGAGAGAGACGCCAAAAGAGAAAGGCGACGAGAGAGAGAGACGCCAAGAAAGAGCGAGCGAGAGAGAGAGAGACACGAAGAAAGAGAGAGAGAGAGAGAGAGACGCCAAAGAAGAAAGAGAGAGAGAGAGAGAGAGACGCCAAAGAGAAAGAAAGGCGACGAGAGAGAGAGTGTCACTGAAGAAGAAAGGCGACGAGAAGGGAGTGTCACTGAAGAAGAAAGGCGACAAGAGAGAGTGTCACTGAAGAAGAAAGGCGACAAGAGAGAGTGTCACTGAAGAAGAAAGGCGACAAGAGAGAGAGTGTCACTGAAGAAGAAAGGCGACAAGAGAGAGAGTGTCACTGAAGAAGAAAGGCGACAAGAGAGAGTGTCACTGAAGAAGAAAGGCGACAAGAGAGAGTGTCACTGAAGAAGAAAGGCGACAAGAGAGAGAGAGTGTCACTGAAGAAGAAAAGGCGACAAGAGAGAGAGTGTCACTGAAAGAAGAAGGCGACAAGAGAGAGAGTGTCACTGAAGAAGAAAGGCGACAAGAGAGAGAGAGTGTCACTGAAGAAGAAAGGCGACAAGAGAGAGAGTGTCACTGAAGAAAGAAAGGCGACAAGAGAGAGAGTGTCACTGAAGAAGAAAGGTGACAAAGAGAGAGAGTGTCACTGAAGAAGAAAGGTGACAAGAGAGAGAGTGTCTGAAGAAGAAAGGTGACAAAGAGAGTCATTGAAGAAGAAAGGTGACAAGAGAGAGAGTCACTCAAGAAGGTAATAAGAGAGAGAGACATCAAGAACGAAAAACAAGAGAGAAAGGTAGAAAGACGCTAAGAGAAAAAAGAATGTGAGTGACAAACAAAAGGAAACGACTGACAGAAAAATAGAGAATCAGAAGGAGAAAAATAATTCATAGATATGAATATGCAACTTTAAAAGAATATTTAAAAGGCAAATATTTCTTCTCTCCATTGATGTTTGCCCTTCCATCTCCAAAGTTCTATTCCTGTAATCAAGTTTCCTTCAAAATTGTGTAATGTGATTAAAGTTAATATTAAATAGCAAACCTTGCACATGATGAAGCCAGATCAAAAATCTTTAAAGCCAGCATCAAGTGAATGAATTAATGCCTTGTAGCCTTTTGAATTTAGCTCCATAAGTGAAGATATTTTTTTGTTTTTGTTTTGTGGGGGTGGAGATAGAGATTAAAAATACCAATAAAAATATGAAAAGGGAAGATGCTTTGTTATTGTGATGAGTTAAAGAAATTCTAGAAAAAATAAATGATGGCTTTGGTATAATTAGATCAATTTCTTCAAGGGTTATTTTTTCTATCTTATATTACATTATTTCAAAGTATGAACATTATCAACTTGAAGAGAATTTTAATAATGAATATTACACATTTGAAGCTAATTTTTAAAAAAATTTTAGCATCAAATGCGTAATAAAGAAAATGAGTTAAAAAAAAAAAATTCTATTTCTAAACTTTGAAAATGGTGGACAAAAAAGACATTCATTTATATTTTTAAGAGGGACATAAAAAAAGCAAAATATGAATTCTCCTTGGAACCTCAACAGCATCAATTTAAGCATTGTATAAGATTGGCTACTAGGTCTCATTATTCTACTGTTGATGCAACCATAAGTTTTATTCTAAGGTTTTTTCTTGCACTTCTCAACTGTAGAAAACTCTTCTGATTTTCTACTTCACTGTCATGTATAATCAGTAAAAGTTTAAATGCAATGTTAATCACTTTTTAAAATCTCGTTCTTTTATTTTTCTTCTCTTCACTCAAGTCTTATTTTCTTTCACTCACAGTAACCCCTTGCATCTTAGTGGCATTACTGCCTTGTTTAAGTGAATGATTAAAAAATGAAAAAAGTAATAAAATTCAACATAATGTGGTATGAACATAAGACTAAAGATGTACTCTATGCTCTCAGACACAGATCTACAAATTCAAGAAACTTGTAGAAATTTCATAGTGTATCTTTGCAATTTAAAATAATATAAGTCACATATTTTAATCTTCTATGTGCTGTGTTTCTTCAGGACATTGACATACATAGTTCTCCACTATTTCCTGTCCTTTATAGATCATAATAAGTTTTATCTTTTTGTTATCTCTCAAACTTTGTTCCACCATCCAATTACTGAAGCTTATTCTTTTTCTATGCACCATGTCCCCTCACGATGTAGGCGATATTGTCTCTCCATTTTTCTGTCCTTTGTAGGGCTTAATAAGTTTTGTCTTTCAGTTATCTCTCTTAAACCCTGTTCTGCCATCCACTTATGCAAGCCTGTTAGGTAGTTTATGCATTGTTTCTACTGTCCTGTGAGTATCAAATTACCCAAGGTCTCTTTCCTCATTATGGTCTTTATAAATTTCAACTCTCTTTCTGATGTTAAATATCAGTCAGTTAAGTGTCATATGTGATACACAACTGGGCAATCATGTCTCTTTTGAGATATGACTGACATGGCACAAGATATTCCTGAAGTAGGTTGCCCTACTTTCTGCAGTAGACTGGTTGCCAACCAAGGCTGTAGAACCCAATCTGTCCTCCTATTTAACCAATAGATGGAGGGAGATTAATACCTTTCCAAAGGTATTTGCATGTAAGTGAATGCAACAAATTCAACTGGAATTCAAACTCATCTCTCTGATTTCTCGTTCTAAGCCTATATCCACTGCACCACAATGTACATCCGTGATGTTAAATATAAGCTTCCTTTTTGTTTCCATTTTCACTGAAACTTTAAAATTATATATCTTTAAATTGTCATATATCTATCTATAGAATAGATAATGTTTGGTGAAAAAAGTCATAATTGATGTTTTCAATTATGAATGCTTTCTTTAAACCAAGTTTTGAAAAATGCAGTGTTTTGGTATTTTTATTTTTTTATTGTAATTATTTCACTCAAAGCAAGGCAATATAATCACTAGGACACAAGAGTTACTAAGCATGAAAGAATATAAAAAAATATCATTAAGGAGATAAAGCAATAAAAGAATTTGCATTAAGGCAGAAGATAACAATTGACATTGCATTTAAATTTTTGAAGATCAAATTTAATTGGAAAGCAAGAAGCTGAAAGAAAGTTCCACAAGTGAAAAGTGTCAGAGAACTTAACTTGGAACTTATGGTTCCATCGAGCTATTTTGACTGTAAAATGATGAGATCTAGCTCCCAATTTACTAACTATTTTTTTCAATTGGAGTCAGTCAGTCAGTTAAGTGCCATACGTGATACACCCTTTGGGCGATCATGTCTCTAAAGAGACATGACTGACTGCTGACTGAGCAGAAGATTATCCCACAGTAGGTTGCCATTGCTTTCTGTGGTAGACTGGTTGCTGACCAAGGCTATAGAACCCAATCTGTCCTGTTATTTAACCCATAACTGGGAGGAAGAGATGGATTAATACCTTTCCCAAGGATATTTGCGCGTAAGTGAATGCAATTGGAGTAGATAGACTAAACTATTGCCTGGTTCACACTCCACCCATGTCTATTGGTGAAGAGGCTCATCCCTTGTTCCCTGTTTAGGATGTTGTTTCCAGCTTTCTCTTTTCCAACATTTTCATTCTTACATAGCCCCCTGCACATCAGTGGTGTTACCGCCTTGCTTGGGGTGATATAATTAAAAAAAAATCTTAATATAGGTAGTTAACTAAACACTCACTTAAAAAGAATATTTTTTTATTTTTTAATAATCATTTCACCCCAAGCAAGGCAAGATCGCCACTGGAGTGCAGTGGGTTACAGTGAAAGAAAAAACAAGGTACAGGGGATGTCTAAGAGATGGATGGGAATCAAGTTGGTAGAAGATGGCAATTGACACTGCATTTAATCTTTTGGAGATTGTAGCTATCAGGGAAGCAAGCAAAAAGGGAGTTTCACAAATGGGAAGTGCGAGAAAAACTGTTAGAGAAGAGGAGGTTAAATTTAACTATTTTGAGGGTAAAAGAGTAGGACCTAGATGCCAATCTAGTAGCACAAGTAAATACATGCAGTCAGGGAACCAAGAAAAAAAGTTTGTTAGAGCAGTTACCATGAAAATAGTTGTAGAAAAAGCAGTGGAAAGCTACATCACATTGGTGAAAAAATGACTGAAGGTAAACTGCTAAGTCCAGATTGATTATATTACAGGTCCTTCTTTGAGTTTTGTTGATAACTTCAAGATGAATAGCAGGAGCACCCGACCAGATATAGCAACAATCTTAAATGCACGATTGAATGGTAACTTTAGAAATCTGCAAAATGGATTCTGATGAGAAAAGACCAATTTTAAAATGAAAGTAGATGTATATGAGACCTGAAAACAAAAATACTTCCACCATCCCCCTTTGGCATTTCACCTTTTTATGTCTCAAGCATCCTAATCCTCTCAAGGGAGAAATACTATCTCACGAGACAGGACTCCTTAGATTGAATTTCTGTTGGTTCCTGCCGAAAAACAACAGAAATATATAATTGAATGACCACTTGAATGCAATGGAGCACAAGAGTAAATTTAAAGTGAAAGTGAAAGTGCACCAAAAACCAGAAGCCAATAGTTCCACCTTTTTGGCACTGCGCTTTTTTGTGGATATGCCCCCAGTCACCAAAGATTAACCCTAGACTCTTTTCAAAGTAAGGTATTACTTGGGGAAACAGGCCTATGATTAGTTCCAATTTACAAAATTTAGCACAACTGTGATAAAACAAATGTGAGACTTATATACCATTTAATCATAAAAAAATACCTAGACCAAACATTTGTCATGTTTATAAAGAAAAACATTAAAAATATATAAATTAAGATTGGATGAAATAAACAAATGAGATTTAAGCTTTAGCTGACACATTATAAAAGCATATTCTGTTAATTAATCAATTTAAATTGCTTGAACAGAGGACAGAAAGTGCAACACTGAGATCTGAAGGGATACTGAGATGGCCAAAAACGCATACCAAATACTAAGCATAGTATTAAGAGATAGGACAGAGAAAAGAGTACTGAACTGTCACGTGATATCAATCTTCATGTATGGCAGCAAATACTAGACAATCTCCTCAAAGACAAATGAGAGATTCAAAACAACAGAAATGTGGTTCTACAGAGGATGCCGAGTATACCATGGACTGAACATGCAAGCAAAGATGAAGTTTTGAAAAAACAAAAAATGAAAAATGTAAACTTATACTTAACTTTAGGAAAGGACAGTTGAAGTTTCTGGGACATGTAATAAGGAAAGAGGGCTTAGAGAATCAGATACTCACAGCATAGAGGGAGAGATAGATAGGGGAAAAACAGCACATAACATACTTAATGGGCTTTAGCAAATGGACAACAGAGCAGAGTTTGAGAGAAATAAGACAAAATTTATTAAGAGCTACAAGGGCACATGAAACAAAAGACAAAATAAAAACAACTTTTTTATTTACATTGTTTCAGCTGTTGTACCCTCTAATCTTTTTCAGGTGATTGGAATTTTGAATCAAACCCTTTATTTCAATCACTGGAATAGATTGTTCACATTCCATGAGTCATGACACTTCCAGATGTCTTAGTTATCTCCATTTAACTCAACTTTTTAAGCTTTTGTTCGCCACTGCTGTTGCCAGGTACTGAACTCACAACACTGTGTCAAGTTACTGGATCTGATGGGCCATGTATCCTTGAGGGTTAAGGGTTCAAAAATCAAGAGTCTGGTTTAAAATATTGGTTACCTGAAGAAGGTCAGAGCATACAACAGCCAAAACATCATCAACATGACAATAAAGCTGAGGACAACAGTCCGAACAATGTAAATACCACCTCCCAGAAATATAGACAAACATCTTTTTATTGAAAATTATTCATATGGTATTACAACTGATTTAATTAACTTGAAATTTATGGAGAAAGATATAAAAATTACACAGCATTTAAAACAAATATCAACTTATTGATTCAGTTTTATGCATGTATACTTAAGTTTTTAAAAATGTTATGCCCTTTAAAAGTAGCACACATATAAGTTGGGCCGAGCATTTTTCTGTTAAATATTCATGTAAATTTTATGTCCACTGTTACATATACATGCCAGGTATAAATAAAAGAACAATGTATCCCATAATCAGTCACTCTAAGTAGAAGTCTATATGAAAGTCTAAGTAGCAGGCATATGCAACAGTCAAAGTTAATGTCATTCAGAAATATTCTTCTGTCTAGTTTATTTGTCATATGAAAACTCTTCATATGATTGTTTGATTTGTCTGTTTTATAATTTATCAACACTTCATGGGTTATTTAAAACCATCTTTATTCATAAAGAACAACCAAATAACAAGCCACATCACTTGAGGACAATCAACAGCAGCAACAACTAAAATGGATAACATGTAACTTGAAAAGAAAATAATGACATAATCAAGTTGTTAACATTCGACACTATTTCAAATAAAAATGTTAGAAATGACCACCCCCTCCCAAATACTGGGAAGAGCAATAACAGCTGCTGAACTTGAGAAACCAGTTTTCCTGAAAATTGTTTTAAAGAGAAAAATTTTATACCAACAAAATGCAGTACTAGCTGCTTGATCAATAAATATCAAATGTTTCCTTGTAGGGAAACAGTTAATATTACCATTATAAGAAATTGGATTAAAATTGGAAAACTATTTTTGTAAATCATCACAACTACTTTGTAATGTAAGAATTTTCCATTTATATTTTATCTGAATTTTTTTTACCTTTCTTTTCTTTTGTGAAACAGGTGGAATATTTTTACAATACCAAACTCATGAAGGGTTTACAGTTTGGTATTGTAAAAATATTCCACCTGTTCACAAAAGGACAGACAAAAGACATTCAAGCCAACTTATTAGCAGATAGCAAACTGAAGGTTGGTGAACATTTCAAAGACAACGCCAAAATATGAATTCGACATTCAGATTCTTGTGGGTGAGTTATCTGGTTGTTAGGACAGGGTGGGAGAGAGGGAGAGAAGGTGATAGAGACTACAGGACATGCGTTCCTTGGCCAGGTTAAGGGGGGGGGGTTGACCGATAGTCAAAGAAAGCTACACTTAATTTCATGAAATGGCATTGCTAAAAAAAAAAAATAAATAAATAAAATAACACCTTTAACAATTTATATTGAAATCAAATTTAAGAGCCAAAATAATTACAATAGTAACTTGCAAAATACTAGCAATGGCAAAAACATGTAAAAGTAAAACATTTCAAAAATTAAAACAAATAAATAAAAAAGGACAGACAAAAGACATTCAAGCCAACTTATTAGCAGATAGCAAACTGAAGGTTGGTGAACATTTCGAAGACAACACCAAAATGTGAATTCGACATTCAGATTTTTGTGGGCGAGTTATCTGGCTGTTAGGATGGGGTGGGAGAGAGAGAAGGTGAAAGAGACTACAGGACATTTTTTTTTTTTTTTTTTTTTAATCATCTCACCCCAAGCAAGGCATTCCACTGCCACTATTGCGCATGGGGCTATATAGGGGAAGGTAAAGAGAAGGAGTGGATAGACATAGGGAATGTCAGGAGAAAGGTGACAGATGAGTAAGGATAGCGAGGATGAGGGTCGGGCAGATGGGAAGAGTGCTTGATAGAATGGGAGCAGGTTAGTGTGTTAGGAGGTGTGTATTGACCTTACATTTAAACTCCTGGAGATTGTAGCCGTCGGGGAAGCAATCATTTGGAAGAGAATTCCACAGTCGGGAAGTGCGAGGAAAGAAACTGTTGGAGTAGAAGTTACGGGAAAGGAAAGGTAAAAAGTCTCCTACTGAATTTGGTTTAACGTATGTCAACCCCTTTTGTGTATTTTTACATTAGCAAATGTTTGATTACAATCATAACTGTTCACTTAAGATAACCATTAACATCTTCAAAACAGTTTTGTCAACCCAATTTTATTTACAAGGCTTGTGATACGGTTTTTCTGGTACTTCAACAAAATGATTATTGTAAGATTTGAACCCAGGTCTCATGAACAAAAGGATAACACTAACCATTCAGCCAATATCCATTCTCATACTGGAAAGATCACTAATTAGTAAACAACTATTAAATTAAATTTTTAAAATCTTCACAAAGGAGAACATTTCTCACCAAAAACATTTCCTCTGCTTATTCAAATCTATTTTGGAATGGCTTGGTTGTGGTAAAAACTTCAAAGTTGTTAGTAGATATCACAAGTAAACGCCAACATTTTTTTTGATATGAGGTTTTGACTTTTTTTTTTATTTTCGAGATGAATAGAACCAACAATGTATTAATGAGGTGTGTGAGAACGAGAAACCGGGGAGCTGAGTTCGAATTCCAGTTGAATCCATTGTATTCACTTACGCGCAAATACCCTTGGGAAAGGTATTAATCCGTCTCTTCCTTCCAGTTATGGGTTAAATAGCAGGACAGATTGGGTTTTGTAGCCTTGGTCGGCAACCAGTCTACCGCAGAAAGCAATGGCAACCTACTGCGGGATAATGTTCTGCCCAGTCAGTCGTGTCTCATTCGAGACATGATCGCCCAAGCGTGTATCACGTATGGCATTTTAACTGACTGAGAAATGTTCTAAGAAAATTTAAAATAGTGTCAGAAACTTTTTTTTTTTTTTGCCAATCCGCATATTGGCTTTGGTATCCTACCTATGGTGAGACTGATCCAGAAGGATGTTCTGCCTACTCAACATATTAGTTCTGTAATTTATAAATTCAGTTATCAGCCCAATGCTGACTATGAAGGCAGAACAGATGAAAGGTTGGAATTCTGGATCAACTAAGATATACCAACCAATATTCACAAGGCAAAGGTGGACAATTTGCATAGATGTGTTAATGCATCAAGTTCGGCAATAGTTTAATATTTTATTTTTTCTTTTGTTTCTCCCCAAGCAATAATGCTACTGGGTTAGAGGAGGTGAAAAAAAAAATAAGACTAATGAGGAGGACTGAGGAAAGGACAGTAAATTTCTTTATTTAAAACCAGCAGTCTTATAGCCCAGACATGTTTTGAGTGCTGAATACAGATAATACTGATTATCAATTGAAAATTTTGGATTCTGTATAAAATAAGTCCTACCAGCCATCTCCTGGTAAACAGGTTGGTGTGTTTAAAGTTAAGTAACCCTTAACGCAATTTTTTTTTGTTTTTGGCATAACATTAATCTGGGGTTGTATAATGTTTTAGTTGTTGTGCACATTTTTTTCCAGTTTGTTTTCTCTGAAGAAGTCACCTCCTAGCCAAATGGCTCATGATGAAATTCAAACTTGGGTCTCATAGAGCATATGTTTTAAAATCCACTATGTACACACACATTTCTAAAGAATTTTTTTTTTTAATTAAATCTGACATTTTTATTACATCAAACATTATTATCGTGAATATGCCTTACTTATAATAAACACCCATTTTATTTATTGAACAGTGTCTATTGGCCTGTGCATACAAGAAAACTAAGTATAGACAATATGTCCTCCAGCAGAACCTGCATCCCTGTTGGAGGATATATTTTCTTAATTTAGATTTTTCAAATGCATGTGCAAGCTGATAGATGTAGTACACACTGTTTAATAAATAAAAATGAAGCAAACCACTGTCATTCCTTACATGTGAAGTATGTTTCATGCTAACATCTTCCCATGAACCACTTGCCAAACTACAATCTTAACCTGTTCAAGTCTAGAGTTAACCATTATCTTTTGCACATATCCTTAATAAACTGTGCCTCTTACCATTTACTCTTAACACTTACACATGCTCCTCCAGTAACCTACTAACTTGAGTGGCTCTTGGACCTTGTATAGGATGAAAATTTAAAAAAAAAAAAAATTTTTTAAATTGAAAATGCATTCTTTTTTTTACCTGAAAATTGATGACATATATATTAAATAGTTTACTTACAATAATAATTTTATATTGACAAAATTATAAAAATATATGAACCAACTACAATCCAATGTCTGTTAATTACTATATTATAGAAAATTAGCTATGAATTTATTTTTTAATTCATGAATTTATGAAAATATATGAAGAGGATAAGAAAATTTAAATGAACTAATTATAAATTTTGAAAAATGCCTTTTCTAGTTCTTTCATTTGTTTTCAACACAAATTTACTAAAATCAGCACTTCAATATGGTTTAATACTTAGCAAGCTTGTCTCACTCAATCAATTATGACTGAATAGCAAATTTGATCCTCACTGAGGGCCCCATACTTCCAAACTTGAGCCACATTTAGAAAAATTACCATAAATTCACTAAAATAGGTAGCAACTATTTAGATTTAGCATGTTTTGTTTTGTTTTGTCCTCACAAATTGACAATGAAGATGTTAAACACTATTAGACTGTTTATTTACAAGGATAGTGTTTAACATTTTTGTAGTCAATTCTCAAGAAAAGAAAAAATTTAAATAAAATCTGTCGAGAGAGCATACAGTAATAGCAATATCAAGAAAAAAAACTAGTCCTTTTAGGGGGCTTTTCAGGTACATTTGTTAAACTTTGCCATTTTCCTCACTCTTAAGAAAGAAGTTTTGTGATTGTTGAAAATAACTCAGACATTAAAAAAAAAAAACACTTCATCAATAATAATGAGAAAGTTGAGCCATCTAACATGGCAGTCAGCAGTTCATGCAACAGATCTAATTCTGTTTATGACAAATGTATTTGATAATAAACAGACTTGTATTTATAAAGGAGAAAGGGTCAGCTGTGTTTATTAATATTCCCACTGTGACAACCAATTAATTTAATAACGGAAAGAGGAAATAATTAACAATGGTTTTATTTTCACAGCAGAATGTGACTGACATTTTTAACTAAACTGCATTAACAAGGGAGGTTTATATATGATGCAAATATGCAGAAAATAAAATGCATAGCTATATTTGTTGGAGCCATGGGAAGTTCCCCTTTTCAAGTGGAAAATGCTTATTTCAAAATAAAAACGAGAAAATGTTTTAAATAAAAAATAGAAAAAAATAAAATTCAGATTAAGTGAAAACAGAAGAATCTAATATTGAAAATTTTGCTTTTTTATGGTATATCAACTTTATCAAACATTTTGGATTGTAAAAACTTTTTTTTTTTGAAGAGAAGGTTTTTGAAGATAATGATTTTTCCAGATACAAGTCCTATTTATCCCATAACTGGGATAGATGGATTCATATCATCTCTTAATGTATTTTGCATGTAAGTGAATGCAATGAGGTTGGTTGGAATTGAACTCTCCAATTTCTCATTCCAAGTTACTATTCATACACACATCCACAGAAAATTCTAATAAAGCAAATAATTTTTAAAGAATTATATTAAAAGTAACAAAATAATGTTAAACCAAAAATACTTTCACTTGACAAAAAAAAAAAAAAAAAAAATATATATATATATATATATATATATATATATATATATATTGCACTGCCTTACAGGAACATCTAAAAAATATTTCTAATAGCTTAGTGGATCACAGTAAACTTTATATTAAAGAGGCATATTCAGTATGCAAGGTCTGTTCCAAATGTATCTAGACATTTTGAATATCTTGTTGTGCAGCCCTGATATAATTCTACCAATTGATCAAAAGGAGCTTTATCAGTAAGTGCCATACATAATACATGCTTAGGTGATCATTTCTCAAAAGAGACATGACTGACTGTGCAGTAGATTTTCCACAGTAGGTTGCCATTATTTTATGCTGTAGATGAGTTGCCAATCAAGGCTATAGAACCCAAACTGTCCTGTTATTTAATACATAACTGAAGGAAAGACATGGAGTAATACAATTCCAAAGGGTATTTGCATGTAAGTGAATGCAATGAATTCAACTGGAATTTGAACTTGGCTCTCCAATTTCTCATTCCAAGCCGATATCCACTGCACCACAATGCACATTGCTTTACTGTGCACATATGAACACACAGACTCTTGCAGAGTAAAATCCAATGAGTGTGATTGTGTACTGTATCCATGTTGTATTTCAGTCAGTCAGTTAAGTGCCATACGTGATACACGCTTGGGTGATCGTATCTCAAAAGAGACATGACTGACTGGACAGATTATCCTGTAGTAAGTTGCCATTACATTTACAAACTAATTGTCAGCTAAGGCTATAGAACTCGATCTATCCTGTTATTTCATTCATAACTAGAGGGAAGAGATGGAGTAATACCTTTCCCAAGGGTATTTGTGCCTAAGTAAATGCAAGAACTGGAATTCAAACTTGGCTCCCCAATTTCTCATTCCGAGTTGATATCCACTGCATCACATCACACATCTGTTGCATTTACTATGACCAAATGTGCTAATTCTTTGCATCTTGTCTAGGATTCTTTGTCAAAATATCACATCATGCACATCTATTAGCCACCCACTTACAGTCCAGAGTTGATTCCAAGATTTTCCCAAAGCAAAAATCACTATTGATAAACCATGAACTAGATTAATGAGTATGCAACAAAATGTTTGCTGGAGACCAATTTACATAGGTGAGGGAGTAGAGAGAGCCTGCTGATGTCAGGATGCATAAGTTATTGGCTTGACCATGTACGAAAATTATTTTCATGTTTGATCAGATTTAAAGAAACCAATTTAGTCCAAGGGTGAGGAACCTTTTTGTGCAGGAAAATTCATTGTCCTTATAGAGGTCACATTACCAAGTGTTTTTTTGTTTTATTACAGTTCCACATTTTATATCTTAGATAAATAATGCATAGAATAGAATTTCATAAATATATAACTAATAAAAACAGACATTATAAAACTAAAAAACAAGACTTGTTAAAAAAACACTTTTAGACAAATTAATGACTTCCTTGTCATTGCTCCTTTTGAGATAGCATCTTGATGTCAGGCTCTAACATCGTGGTATTCAGTTTTAATTGGTTTTCCAAATGCTAATCTGTCAACTGTTCTCAGTGAATTCTTGATTTGTGTCAAGTACAAGAATGTGGATTCACAACTGTATGTAAATGAAAAGCATAAAATAAGTCAGCATGCATGTTCATGAAGACGAGGATATTCCACCACCCTTTTCCAAATTTTGTAGAATATTTCTTACTGTCAAAAAGAGTTTACAGGATATATCTTTAGACAACTTAATAAGCTCCATTTGCAATTCCTTGGGAGCCTCTTATGTGCTAAGTGAGGCTGAAAAGCAAATTTCAGGGTGACGTTATGCTTTGCAAAGTAATTAAATCTTCTGCTGTATTTTTCTATTAATGAGCCTTACTGGTAGCCCTGAAAAGAATCTATTCAGTTTCACTTATTGGTTTCGACAAGTAGGGAAAGTGTTCTTCTGAAAGTTTTGACTGAGCGAGAAAGGACATGAAAAATAAATTTTCTAAATTAAATAATTTTTTGACATATATATTGATTTATTTCTGCCTTATTATGAAATATTTAACTCATTTTGCTTTGTCATTACATCACACACAAATGCAGCATCTCTGAAATTTTGTATCTGATAGTTCACAAAACTTCAATTATTTGCTCTCATAAAGACAAAAATTTTTTATCAATACATCTCCTTACAATAACCTGCGTATTTTTGAGTAATAAGAAAAACACTGATAAAAGATGGCTTGAATTTTGTGGTCTTCTATCAAGCTACAACAATTTTTTTTTAAACAGTATGTAAGAGTTTTTTTTGGCCTAAAATATTTTTATCGAGTTAGCCAAGATGTAACCAACAAATACATTACTAAGTCACTGACAAAAACTGTTGTTACAAGCAGAATAATAATAGTGTGATGATATATAAATTTTGCTCTAAAGATTTTAATAGTTAAAGTTAAAGTACTAGTAATATATCTTTGACACCAGTAACACAAGCTCAAAATGATAAATTTCCAACTGAACCCTTTATTACAATTACTGGGGTTATATTATTCTCATTCCTTGTGCAAAGCCACTTCTAGTAGTCATGAGTTATCTCCCTTTAACCTAATAAAATTTGAAATTCCTAGCACCTGAAAAAGGCTGAAGCGTTCAATGGCCAAAATGTTGTAAAAATGACAACAATGAGGACAATAGTCCGAATAATGTAAATAGTGTAAATACTACCTCATCTCAGAAGTATAAACAAATTTTATATTAATGTGTTGCAATTCTTGCCAGATCAAGTTATAACTTAATAAAAACTGAAAATTGACCCCTCACTTTATGTCCAATCAAATCTCATACTATCAAAGTCATAGCAAAGTCCTCTACAAAATATTATTAGGTTTTTTTTACACATGGTTATTTTATATATTAGAAATTTTTGCAACACACTGTGGTGTTGAAATCCTCATAATATTTAGTGTTAAAGTTATTGCTAACATTTTTTTTTTTTTTTTAAATCAAGATTTACAAACACTATGTTTTGTTCAATTTCACAAACCAATCAATGAAATTTGAAGAAACTAATTTGCTGAGAAAAATACTTAGACACACTCCCTATTTTATAGTTTAAGAATTATAGGGCTTCATGGTAAGAAAATATTTTTAAGAATATATTTTTTTTTTACCTTATTAACAACTAAAACTAAATTCTTAGGGTTTTTTTTTACTCTTGAGCATACATCTGGCCATGCTTAAATATTTCTTTCTGGAGCCAAATTCCAACTTTGAGGTCTTGTGATTTGTTTATAATTCTTGCAAATGCAGGGCGACCTGGAAACCGGATTCTCATATACATAAAAACTTAAAAAATATGCGAAAACAATACTGAATTTTTATTAAATAAGTATTTATTACTTAATCATTAAACTGCTTTTTAAAAAGGTGGGAATATTTGTATGTTATGTAATAAAATTTAATTTTTCTCAAAAAAAAAAAAAGAAAAAAAAAGAAATTTATTTATTTTTATTTTATTTATAAACCCTAGTAAAACCAATTTTATTTGTAATGTTTAGGATGTGGTTTCCGGCTTTCTCTTTTCCAATCTTATCACTTTGTTTTTTTTTTCAATTGGAGTAGATAGATCTATCTATCGCCTGGTTCACACTCCACCCACGTCTATTGAACAGGTTAAGAGGCTCATCCCTTGTTCCCTGTTTAGGATGTGGTTTCCGGCTTTCTCTTTTCCAATCATTTCACTATTACGTAGTCCCCTGCACATCAGTGGCATTACCACCTTGCTCGGGGTGATACGATTTAAAAAAAAAAAAAAAAAAATTCTCCCCAAAATCTGGTTTCGATCTGTCAATGTATGGTTATTTTAGAGGGTGTGTTGGGCAGTTTAACAAAAGTTATAGAACTTTATACAGAAATATATTTTCTAAGTATTATATTAATATATAATAAAATGGTGGAGGCAGACGATAGCATATTTTCTTTCCTTTTTTATACTGCAAATGACCTTCTCCAAGTCAACCGCTAATGTTATTACTGAATTTGTCTATGAAGCTTTGGATGAGAATGTTGAGGCTCAAGATAGAGCTTTTGATCTTTAAGTTAAATTTAAGTTATCAATGTGAGCCTTCTCCACAAGCTCAGGGCTGTAGCGTCACTGGCTGGATATTTGCATCTTAGTGGCATTATTGTGTTGCTGAAAGAGGATGAAAAAAAACTACACTGAGTGAAGCATGCAGATTTTTGTATTTGATTTCAGGTATATGGATGTGTGTTGTGGTGCAATGGATATTGGTTTGGAATGAGAAATTGGAAAGCTGAGTTCAAATTCCAGTTGAATTCATTACAATCACTTACATGCAAATACCCTGGGGAAAGGTATGAATCCATCTCTTCTCCCTCCAGTTAGGGGTTGAATAGCAAGATTGGGTTCTATAGTTTTGGTTGGTGACCAGTCTACTGCAGAAAGATATGGTAACCTACTGCGAGAAAATCTGACTAGTCAGTAATGGATCAAAAGAGACATAATTGCCCACACTTGGATTGCACGCATATGGCACTTAACTGACTGATATGGAATTTGCCAATTCTCATCAAAAGGTTGGCAGAGAGAATGGAAAAAAATAACCAACGAACCAAGACACCATATTCTTAATAACCAACTGAAGTAACAGACAGCCAAGAATATACAAAATGTGTTGCATTTCTTCATAGCACTAAGAGAAATAAGTGTTCTCTAAAATAATGTGATATTTCCAGGTATTACATTTCAAGTACTTACTAAAGTTTTGTAGAAAAACTAGCAGTTTTAGGAGATACTGACACAAGGCTTACTTAGCTGGAATAAACGAAAGATTAGGTCAAAGGATTATCCAGCCTGAAGGATCTGATGACAACCAATCTTTAGAGGATTAACAAAAAAATAAATTAATCTATTATATCAGACATGTCTTGACAACATCCCTGGTGATTGTCACACAATATTTAGTAATGAAATAAGAAACCTATTTTTCTGTATATTTTCAGACCTCACGTCTAGAACATCAATTTAAATCCAAGAAAAATGATATTCATAAACCAATTATAAAAAAAAAAAATTTAGGCAACACAATAGCTAGCATTTTACATTCTAATAGTTTGTGTGTGTGTATATATATATATATATATATATATATATATATATATATGTGTGTGTGTGTGTGTGTGTATATATACACACACACACACATAATTATAATTAAATTTGTTTCTTTATTTAAAATTTAATTTACAATGCAACATATAAATTTCTATGTTTCCAGATTTTACATTGTCATCAGGCAATGTTGATTCATTGTTGTAGAAAATGATTTACATTTGAATGCATAAAACAATACACTTGTTCAAAGGGGGGATATGGATGGGGGAAGACAGAAAAATTCATGTGTATGTTAATTTAACTAATCAGAATGCAATTCAGTTTTTAAATTCAGGTTTTCTTTTTTTCAATCTTACCAGGAAAGTGTCAGCTAATCAAGCCACTGTCCAGACTGTTTAACTTCTGGTGTGATGTATCCATTTTTTTTATTACAAGATTATTGTTTTAGCTTTCTCTGTATTCCAGCATTTTTTAAAAACAAAAAACTTTTTTTTGTTGTTCTGACTTAAAGAGATCTTTGATATTGATTATACTATTTTTATTTTGGTTATTGAAGTCTGACAAAAAATATATACAGTGTGCGATGGATGAATTATCATCTAAATTGCACAAAAATATCTTGAAATGCTAAAGAGTGAATTCATTCAGTAAAAATTGCCATTGACTTCAACCACAGCCTCCAGATGACTTTAGAATCTCCTGCATCTCTTCTGGACAATCTTACTTCTTTAAGTCAGTGAATGCTGCCATAATCCTTAGCTTAATCCTTACTTTGGTGGTACAAGGTGTTTTGTTTATCTCTTGCTTAACTGTGCCCCATACAATAAAAAAGGGGGTTGCAGTCTGGGAAGTTAGGTAGCCAAATGTAAGGGGTGATATAGCTGCAGAAATTGTGTGACAGCTATCACTTGGCTCATCTGGTTGTGCAGCATGGTGCATAGTCCTGTTGCCAGACATCAGGTTTTCCAAGCAGCCACCCTCTTGACCCAAGGCAGCACTATCTCCTTAAAGAACATGTAGGACTCAGTGTGGAGTCTGAGGCCCTGTGGGAAGATGAACAAAGGCATAATGTTGCCATCACTAATGATTACCATTAGACCCATCCAACTCTTTCTAAATCCTCTGCACTGTTCGCAAGCATTCTGAAATGTTCGTATTGAAGTTTCTGACACAAAATCCAAGCAGTACAACATGCCATTTCCACATTTCTGGCTGAGTGAATGGAGTTATGGTGCTCTTTCCCCCCACAGATGGTGCCCTAATGACTCTAGTATACGGTACAGTCAACAAAATCAAAAACATACATGAAATTAAAAATATAAAATAGCAATTTAACCATCACACCCTGTACACACTTCAGGAAAAGAAAAACTTTTTTATCAAATTGCAATAACACTCTTTACTGTAGTATTTTCTTGACAGATGGCATTATCCTCATGGGTGTAACATCAACAAGTCCTAAAGGATGTTGTATATAGAAGAAAACTGACTACATTGACAGCCTTTAGACAAGAAATTGAAAATGCATGTACAGCATTCTCACTAGACACTTTGGCCAATGTTGCCCAAGCAGTAGTTTGCTGTACTAAAAACGTATAGAAGCTAAAGGCCACCATTTTGAGCATCTCTTGTGAATGCAGAGTGTAAAGTTAGCTTGTATTAATCTTGTGATGTATGAATATTGTAATACTAAACTTTTTCAGACAAGTTTTTCCTTTCCTGAAGTGTATATACATATTTTGGAGGAGTCTGTATAGTGATTTTCTAAGTGCAACTTAAATGTGGCACAAAGCCAAATGTATGACCTACCTAGTGATGATCAAACTCACTACTCAGTTGTAATAGGTTCTAGCGAGACAAACTTGCTAACCATAAAACCTCATTGAGATTCCCTAACAGTAATTAAGTTGATTTTCTAAGTGCCAATTAGATGTGGCACAAGGCTGAAAGTATGGGGCACCTAGTGAGGATTGAACTCACTACTCTGTTGTAATGGGTCCTAGTGAGACAAGATTGATAACCATTACAACCCATTGAGGTGTCCTGGTGGACTGTGTATATATAACTTTGTATTTCTATTATGAAGGAGATATGTAAATAATTCTTAGGAGGGAGTCACCAAATATGATTTGAAATTTTCACTGTATCATTTTTGACATATTTGCCATTTATTGCTGATTTTAGTCAAGTGACAAGGGCAATATGTTCTTAAAAAAAAAAAACGAAAAACAAACAAACAAACAAACATTCAATGTGCCAAATGCTTTTATCATCCCTAGTCAAATAGCCATCATATAAACAAAAAAGCTGGCGAAAAAGCACTCGTATCTCTCTAACATTTGTTTCGACAAGATTTTCAATAAGACATCTATTTTTTAAAGTTTTTTTTTTCATTAAGTCCACTTGCAATTTCCTACTCTGAATATAGCTACATAAAATAATAATAATAATTATTATTAATTCAGCAAAGTCTCTATTCTTCACTTATTTCATTCTGCATACATATATAGAAAATTGGGTAGAAATTTTGTTGGTCAGTTAAAAAGAAAACTACTCACATTGCCACTTCTGTTTGACCAAAGGTCAATAAATAGTGAGTGATGAGTGACAGCAACACTTTGATTTGCCAAAATCCTTGTGAGCCATATAGTAGAAAACATTTTATGGTTCATGTATCCAGAATTTTAATTGTTATAATATCAATCAAATACAAACAATAAACATACCTCTCTAACATTTGTTTCAACAAGATTTTCAATAAGACATCTATTTTTGAATGTTTTTTTTTGTCATTAAGTCCACTTACAATTTTCTACTTTGAATATAGCTACATAGAATAATAATAATAATAATTATTATTAATTTAGCAAAGTCTCTATTCTTCACTTATTTTTTTTATTTCTTATTTCCTTCTGCATACATTTAGAAAATTGGGTAGAAATTTTGTTGGTCAGTTAAATGAAAACTACTCTCATTGCCACTTCTGTTTGACCAAGAGCCAAGGTGTATAAATGGTGAGTGATGAGTGACACCAACATTTTGATTTGCCAAAATCCTTGCAACTCACACAGTAGAAAACATTTTATGGTTCAGTCAGTCAGTTAAGTGCCATATGTGATACGCGTTTTGGGCAATCATGTCTCGATAGAGACATTACTGACTGGGCAGAAGATTATCCCACAATAGGCTACCATTGCTTTCTGCAGTAGACTTGTTGCCAGCCAAAGATATAGAACCCAATCTGACCTATTATTTAACCCATAACTGGAGGGAAGAGATGGATTAATATCTTTTCCAAGGGTATTTGTGCAAAGTGAATACAAGGAATTCAACTGAAATTCAAACTCGGCACCCTGATTTGTCGTTCAGAGTCAATATCTACCGCACCACAATGCATATTTTATGGTTCAAATATCCAAAATTTTTAACTGTTATAATATCAATCAAATCGAAACAATAAATAAGGGGTAGGCTAAGTTCATGCCTGGAACAATTCATAATCTTCCCCACATAAATAACTTGTTCAGAAACCATCTTGGGTTTTGTTTTAAAAACATTGACAACAGAGAACAGTTATCAAAATTCTCTGACCTTTAATAAATTCATATTGAAACAAAATCAGAAAAACATCTATTTTCTAAAGTTCCTCGAACTGAATCCTTTATTTTGAACACTGGAGTATATCATTCTCATTCTATGTAGATGCCACTTCTAGTAACCATGTAGTTATCTCTCTTTAACTCAACTCTTTAAGTTATCTGTTCACCATTACTGTAACCTGGTATTGAACTGACAACTTTTTGGGTCAAGTCATTGGAACAAATAACTTGGAGAGTTGAGTTAAAGGGAGATAACTACATGGCTACTGGAAGTAGCCTTGCACATGGAATGAGAATGATATACCCCAGTGATTGAAATAAATGGTTCGATTTGAAATTCCTAGCACCTGAAGAAGGTCAAAGTGTACAATGGTCAAAATGTTGTAAACATGGCAATAAAGATGAGGACAGTAGTTTGAAATTCCTAGCACCTGAAGGAGGCCAGAGTATACAATGGCCAAAATGTTGTAAACATGGTAATAAAGATGAGGACAACAGTCCGAACAATGTAACTAGTGTCTTCATCTTAGTTGTTATTGTATTAACAAAGATGAAGACTATTTACATCATTTGGACTGTTGTCCTAATCTGTATTGCTATATTAACAACATTTCGGCCATTGTATGCTCCCTCAGACATGCATAAAGAAATAAGAGAACAGATAGGACAGAAACCTGCTCCTCAACAAAATGTATAAAATCCAAGGATGGAACAATCATATTGGAGAAAGAGAAAATATTCCAGCAATGGGAAGAATATATAAAAAATCTTTTCCAAGATAAAAGAGAGCAACCGATAATACACAAAGATGAGGACAGACCGGAAATATTAAAGTCCGAAGTGGAAGCTGCAATGGCCAAACTGAAGAGAAACAAAGCAGCTGGACCAGAGAGCATTGTAATAGAGCTGCTGGTAGCCCTGGAAGAATTTGGCATAGAGAAAATTACAGAAATAATAAATGAAATTTATAATAGTGGTGAAATACCAGAAGACCTGAGCAAGTTGATTTTCATTGCACTGCCTAAAAAGCCAGATGCAAACAAGTATGAACTCCACCGAACAATCAGTTTGATGAGCCACATTACAAAACTGATTGTCTGAATCATGATGAATGGAGCAAAAAGCAGAATCAGGCAAGCGATAGAACAATAACAGTGTGTGTTCGTCAAAGACACCGGAACAAAGGACACCATATTCCCGATTAGGATGCTCTCCAAAAGGGCAATACAAATGAAGAAGGACTTGTATGCAAAGGCATTTGACAAAATATGCCACAAAGAATTGATGGAGATGCTAAGCAGCCTCGACATATTTGGGAAAGACATAATAGTAATCAAGAATCTCTACTGGCAGCAAACCGTCTGCATACAGACAGGTAACAAATTCAGCCGATATACAAAGATAAAAAGGCATAAAACAAGGATGTGTCTTTACATTGGATTTCTTCAACTTGTACAGTGAGACTATTCTGAGGACCCTAGATGTTATGCCAGGATTTGTCATCGGAGGTCACAATTTGAACAACAGAAGGTATGCAGATGATACAGTGCTGATTGCAGACACAGAATCGAAACTACAAGATCTCCTGCAGAAGGTAGCTGAAAAGAGTGACAAGAAAGGACTACAAATAAACTCCAAGAAGACCAAATGCATGGTCATCAGCAAAAAGAGCAGCCGGAAATGCCAAATACAGGTGGGGGATACTAAAATCAAGCAGGTACAGAAATTTAAATATCTGGAAAGTGTTCTAACAGAAGACAGAAAGTGCAACACAGAGATCCAAAGGTGAATTGGCATAGCAAGGGATGCATTCCAGAAGCTGAGTAAAGTATTAAGAGTCAGAAAAATTTTGTTAGAAACAAAGAGTACAGGATTGCTATGTGATGTCAGTTCTACGATATGGCAGTGAATGCTGAATAATATCATCAAAGATGAAGGAAAAATTGAAGCAACTGAAATGTAGTTCTACAGAAGGATGCCGCGAATATCATGGATCAAGCATGTGAGCAATGATGAGGTTTTGGAAAGGATGAAAACGAAAAGGAAATTAATACTGAGCATCAGGAAGAGACAGCTAAAGTTTCTGGGGCATGCAATGAGGAAGAATGGCTTGGAGAACCTGAAACTAACAGGCCACATAGAGGGAAAAGCGACAGGGGAAAGCAGTGGATAACATATTTGAAGGGCCTAAGCAGGTGGATGACCGAACAGGGGTTATGTGGTGTAACAGGAGAAAGCATACTAAGACCCACCAGGGATGGGGAGATGTGGAAAGCTATGATCGCCTACATCCTGAAAGGACAAGGCACATAGAAGATGCTCTGGCCTTTTTCAGGTGATACATTTTGGAATTTTGAACTGATCACTTTTAGTTCACAGAAAGTAGATTGTTCTAATTCCAAGTGCCAAGCTTTTTATGGTTATATCAGTGTCAGCTAATTTTTTTCAATAAGTCAACTCTCCAAGATTTTGTTTCTTCTTCCAGGTATTGAACTCACAACTCTTTGGCTCAAGTCACTGTTTTTTTTAATCACTTTTTTTTTTTTTTTAATCATATCATCCCGAGCAAGGCAGTAATGCCACTGATGTGCAGGGGGCTACATAGGAGTGAAAAGATTGGAAAAGAGAAAGCCGGAAACCACATCCTAAACAGGGAACAAGGAATGAGCCTCTTCACCTGTTCAATAGACGTGGGTGGAGTGTGAACCGGGCAATAGTTTAGTCTATCTACTCCATTTCAACCAACATTTTATCCACTGCATATGACCACAACAGAAGGAATAGAAATATGAAAAGTAGAGTTACTAAAGGGAATTAACTGAAATTGAGATATCCAAATATTTATTGAAACCACTTCCTGGCCCATTTATTGCATATTAAGAAAAATTCTGACCTCCCAATTATTCAGATTCTCTAGTGTATTAGGCACTAAGGGTAATGCAAATAATGATAAATTGTTATATACCAGAAAATCAGAATCTGATTCAAACTCAATCTGTATATTTATAAGTTGCTGAGTTTATAATTATGATGTCTGCTTTTTATATTTCACCTTCTCTTTTGTACATATAATTACATCAGCAAAAAATTACATTACTCTGATAAAGTCCTCCTAAAAGGACAAAACACATTAGAGATTTTTTTCCCCACCACTTTGTTATTCATTTACCTAATGTTAGTAAGTACAAAAAATGTATGGTTTTCCTATTTACATGAATAAAAAAAAACAAGTTAGAAAAAAAAAAAGAAAAAAAAAAAAATCAAATTTTGGAATTAATTATTCTAACACTAACCAATTAACTAATTATACATTTTTTTCTTATATCTGAGATGAATGTGAATAAATGTAGCAGATATGAAACTTATTACTAATCCAGATACTTTTTTTCTTGCTGTTCCATTCATTGCACTAAATTAACTCATTTCTTCTTACTTTGCCTTTTTTCAAATTAAGATGAAAGACAAATTCATGCAGTTAAACAGGTACAAGCAGTTAAAAAAAAGAAAAAAAAAGAAAAAGCAACTCCCACTTTGTAAAAAGAAATTCAACTTATCCTAGAAAATGATAATTGTTGCTGATGACTCATCATGCATCTTCAAGGTCAAGGACATTAATTTTTTTTATAATTATTTTTATCATAAATATCTGTCCTTTATATCACATATATTTCTATATTATTTTACACAAATATTTCTAACAGACGACAGAAAGTGCGACATTGAGATATGAAGGTAAATTGGCATAGCCAAGGATGCATTCCAGAAGGTGAGTAGAGTATTAAGAGACAGGAAAATTCTGCTGGAAACAAAGAAGAGAGTACTGGATTGTTATGGGATGTCTGTTCTTCAATATGACAGTGAATGCTGGACAATCTCCTCACAGAAGAGGGAGAGACTTGAAGCAATTGAAATGTGGTTCTACAGAAGGATTCTGAGGAGACTACAGACCAAACATGTGAGCAACGATTTGGTTTTGGAAAGGATGGAAATGAAAAGGAAACTAATACTTAACATCAGGAAAAGACAGCCGAAATTACTGGGACATATAATGAGGAAAGAGGGCTTAGAGAATCTGATACTCACAGGTCAGATAGAGGGAAAGAGAGACAGGAGAAATCAACGCATAACATACTTGATGGATTTTAGAAAATGGATGGCAGAGTAGGGTTTGGGTCGGGTAACAGAAGAAAGCCACTAGGGATAGGGATATGTGGAAGAACATGACTTCTTATATCCTGAAGGGACATGGCACATAGAAGAAGAAGAAGCAGTATTACTTTATACAAATACTAGCAGTATAGCCCAGCGTTGCTCGGGTATAATGAAAGCTTTAAAATTAATCCATGGTCCTGGAGCTCAGACTTAGGCTAAAGAATATTTGTGTGAAGTTTGATGAGAATCGGATAAAAATTGTGAATTTGTATAAAGAACATACAGACAGATAAAAACACACACACAAACATCTTGCCTTATATATATATATATATAAAATCGATTTTCTGCAATATTGTAAGAACTGCAACCTTGAAACTTCTGAATATCGTTTCTTATGTCTGTCTATGAGTGTATCAAATTTGATTAAAATCGGACCACTCCTTCTATAACCCAATTTTTTCGATTATCGATATTTATTGGGGGTACCTCGACACAAAGCCTAGCTAAGAACACTCGCAGATGCTTATGGTACAACTATGTAAATTTTCAAGAAATCGGTTCAGCCGTTTTGGAGTCTATAAGTCACAGATATACACACACAAAGTTCCATTTATAAATAAGTTTATATATTTCTGTATTACTTTATACAAATATATTATTTCTGTATTACTTTATACAAATAAATATATTTCTATCCAAAAGAAACATTATATTACATTACATGGGAAAAATGTGCGCATTAAAAATAATATTCTTAAGATTATATTAAACCTGGAAAAGTAAAGGAGAAGATATTCTAATGAAGTAAAAAGTAAGAAATTTCTTACTTAAAATATTGCATTCAAATTTTATTTTTAACTGCAATATTTTAAGTATGAATTTTTTTTTACTTCATGAGTATATCTTGTCCTTTACTTTACCAGGTTTAATATAATCTTAAGAAAATTACTTTTCATGCACATATTTTCCATGTAATTCATGATTTACCCAGGCATCGCAATTAATATAAATTTAATGCTGAAAACTGCATTCAAAAATATTAAAAAGAACAAAATTTTTAAAATTTATATGCAATTGATTAAAAAAAAAATTTATAATCAATTCTGATAAAATGGTAAGTAAAGTTATATTGACAAAAATGATAAAAGATATAAAAATTTAAATGTTGAAAACCACATACAAAAAAATATTAAACAGAAAAAAGTTATAAAGAATAAGATTTATTATTAAAAGAATTAGTCACTTATGTAATTAGTCTCCCTTTTTGGACTTCACATTTTGATGTAATTTTTTTTATTGAACCAAAAAAAAAAAAAAAAAAAAAAAAGAATTATATTTCTATATTATGCCTATTTTATCAAAATCAGGTATTTCTATCCTATAGAAATGACATATTTCTATATTACTTTATGTAAATATTACTTCTATATACCTATTTTATACAAATTACATTTTTATCACATTATAATCACATATTTCTATTTTATTTTTTATTCATCTTTTTTAAATATTAATCAATAACAATTTTAGGTTTCTGAAATGAATGCTATCTTTATATAAAAAAAATTCTACTTCCTCTCCTTTCCAAATTCTACGTTTAGGAAGTTCACCCTTCTTTTGAATCCAGTGCAAGATTCAAGTCTTTTCTCATACACACAAAAAAGAGGAACCCAGAAACAAGACTCCCAACATTTTTTGTGTTTCTCTATGGGGTTTGCCTGTAATCTAATTTCCAGTAGCTGGGGAGGGGGACAACAAGCAACAGGAAGTTGATAGTAATTTGATGTGTGGGTTATCTTTGAGTCACTTATATCTTGAGAGTAAATAAAAGCTGAGGAGAGAAAGAAAAAGTGAGAGAGAGAGAGAGAAAAAAAAATAGAAAAAGAAAAGGAAAAAATTAAGTAGGGAAGCAAGGAGAAAAAAAAGAAAAAATTAGATTTGGGTGAAAGAAAAGAAAAAAAACAAAGGAAGAAGTTGAGAAATAGATGAGAGAAGAGAGAGAAAAAAAAAACAAAAGAAAAACATAAAAAAGATCAGAGATAAAAAAAAAAAAAAAATAGGCAGAAAGGCATTGATAAAACAGATCAAAGGAAAAAGACTTTTTTTTTCTTTTTTAAATTCCAAAGAATTTCTCTTTCTTCCTTGGATATTTCTTAATCAGTCAGTCATTTAAATGCCATATGTGATACACTTTGATACACGTTTTGGGCAATCATGCTTTGAAAGAGACATGATTGACTGGGCAGACGATTATACCCATTATACCCGCAGTAGGTTGCCATTGCTTTCTGTGGTAGACTGGTTGCTGACCAAGGCTACAGAACCTAATCTGTCTTATTATTTAACCTATAACTGGAGGGAATAGACAGATTAATACCTTTCCCAAGGGTATTTGTGCATAAGTGAATGCAAGGAATTCAACTGGAATTCGAACTCGGCTCTCTGATTTGTTATTCTGAGTCGATATCCACTCACAATTCACATCCTTATTTCCTGATGGGTTTTTTTTTTTAACCCTCTTCTTTTATTGTCTTTTCTGTAATAAAATTTTCTCAGTTTTATTTACTCTCAATCACCCATTTTGTCTTAATGCCTTTATCACCTTGCTTAAAGTGAAATTATTGAAGAAATAAATATGTAACTGAACTTTTTCTGAATACATTATCTATTAAATAGGAGTATATAGGTTTGCCTATCATCCAGTTCACATTTCTGTAAGTCTTTTGAAAAGGAATAGATATTTATCTCTTGTTTCTTGTTTAGGATTTGGTACCTGGTTACTTATAAAGTCTACGTCAACACTATACTTCTAACATCTCCACTTGAACTCTGAAATGTTATTTACTATTTATTTTATACATATATATTTCTCCTCAATAGCAGTAGAGAGAGTTACTAACTATCAGGTTCACGCTTTTTTCTGGCCTCTTCAACAGGAAAAGAAGTTTATCCCCTATTCTCTGTTCAGAATGGGGTTTTCAATCCCTCCTAAAGCCTTAATTTTTTTTCACTCCCAGTGGCCCCTTGCATCTTAGTGGCGTTATCTTCCTTGGAGTGAATTAATTTACAAAAAGAGTTATCATTTTCATTTCAAATAGGTAATATTTAAAAAAAAAAAAAAAGTCATTTAATATCTTCTAATAAAATAAGAGTCATATCGAAAATATACTAAAGAAATAATATTTGAATAAATTAATTGTTAATAACAATGTATATAATTTACTGTAATTAAAGAAGTACAACGACTGCTAGGATTTATTTAAATTACTTATTTTATTAATATAAATTAAATAGGATTTATTCCATATTGAATAAATTATTATTTTATTAAACTATATTACCTATTTTGAATGAAAATAATTATTTTCTGGCTTCTCCTACCCACAAACTGAAATTATTTTATTTTCTACCTGAACAAACAGCACCTTATGACTTTCCAATTTTCTTTTGATCAATGTCTCTATAATTATTCTTTAACCATACAGTGAAATAATCTCGAAACACAGACTAATTGATTAATTTCTACAAGACTAATTCTTTTTGCTTATGGAAAGACATATCTAGAATGAAAGGCATGAATCTTCCTTTCTCTTCAAGTCTTTCTTTTGTTCAAATGTGGTAAGCAGTTACATTGAGAGTTAGAAAAAAATTATACATCAATAAAAGAGAAAATAAAGATATATGTGAACTTTTAAGCTTTTATCAGATCAGTTAAGAGTTCTCTCTCTTTAACAATATTATAGTCCCAAAATAAAATAAATTTTACTTACCAATGTAATTTCAGTCAGTTAAGTGCCATATGTGATACATGCTTGGGCGATCATGTCGCTTTTGAGATATGACTGACTGGGCAGAAGATTATCCCGCAATAGGTTGCCATTGCTTTCTGCAGTAGACTGGTTGCTGACCAAGGCTACAGAATCCAATCTGTCCTATTATTTAATCCATAACTGGAGGGAAGTGATGGATTAATACCTTTCCCAAGGGTATTTGCGCATCAGTGAATGCAATTTACTTTTCCTTTTTATGACAAAAAGTTAATGTTGCTTAATCTAACGAGAAGAACTGCAAGAGAGCTTCCTTGCCCAAATTCATAGACAATTCCTACAAATTGATGCTGGGGTTTCAGGTAATAAAAATGGACAATTCTCAGTTTTGTCCCCAAACCATATGATCTTTTACTTTTTAATACATAAATTATATAAAAATTGTCCAAATGTTTTATTTTTCTGAGCACTACTGGCTATACTTTTAGCTATTATTAAGAATGAATTTTATTTTTCTTATAACTGAATAAGCATAGTGTTTATGCATAATTATTATATATCAGTTATATATTCAGTTCAAAACATCTGAAAATACACAATCCCTGTTGACTTAGACAAAAAAGATTAATTATCTATTATACAAAATTTAAAACTTATCAAAAATAACAATTCATCTGCAAGATCGAAACTACAGAGAAGAAACATTATTTATGAATTTATGTGTCCTTTGAAGAACTTGGTTCTTGATCAATCCCTGGTTCATAAATAATTACATTGGATACTTCTTTGACAAGAACATTCATGTTGTATCTAACCACAGTTCAATTCAATCTCATTTAAACACACACTGAAAACTACCAAATTATCTGTAACATTTGTTGATAGTACAGATATAATATCATCTACAAAAATGGTCAAAAATAATAGAAGCATTATAAATAAAAAAAGAAAAATCCAACATGGCAATAATGTACTTACTGTGTTTTTAATATAAAACATACACATGTATCTATACATACATAAACACTTTGCATATTCAGTTACAAGTAAAATACAATTCATATATATATTAGAATCTGACAAGGATAGAAAGAACAAATTTAAAACATTTATGAATTTTATGTTTCAGTTTTATTTAAGTTTCATCAGAAATTTTTAGAAATAAAATATTGAACAGAAAGTTCCATAAAATTAAAAGTATCAGAACATTTTATTGCATATTTTATTTTCCCAAAATATTTAATGAACTTTAAAGGAAAGTGACACATTAAATTTAGAAATGTTTTCCATTTGTTCAAAACACACACACACACTCAACAGGCAAAAAGCTTTGGGGCAGCTTGCATTTCTTTAAAAAAAAAAAAAAAAAAAAAAAAAAAAGAGATATATTTTTGTATTTTTTAAAGTAAAAAAAAAAATAAGCACTTAGCTATAAAACTTATACAACAGCATCATATTTTGTTTTCATCAATAAAACTACCTCCTGCCTTAATTACTGCATTGCAAATTCTTGCCATTCTTTCCAATAGTTTTTGAAATAATGGCAGATCTCAAGCATTCTTCAAGTACTGTAAAACTTACTTTTATGCTTTGGATATTCTTTACAAACTCTTCTATACAATTCATCCTATATTACTCAATGGGCAAGAAGCCCTAAAATTGAGGTGGCTATGTCAATTTCCAAACATTTGTTCTTTTGTATTTTGACAGTTTAGAAGAGTACTTTGGATGTTTTGTTGAAAGGTGAATTTTTTTTTTTACAATTATGTGTAAACTGAATGGCATAGTATGTCTCTGCAAAATCAAATGATGTTCATTTTTCATGATCTACATGAATCAAATCTCCAACTCTTTTGGCAATCTCAAAAAATCTACTGAGGAAGTTAATTGTAACAAACAAAATATCATATACCTCATACAAAATATTCATAATTTAGCAAAATGTATTATGGACAGATGAATCCAAATTTGAATTTTTGGTAATTTAGAGGAACCGGAAGAATGACTGAAAAATAAAAACAAATACACCATAGATACTGAAATTTTAACTCTCACTTTATAAAAATCTAAAAATATCTCATTTTAAGTTGTTTTTAAAAGAAATAGAAGGATGCCCCAAATTTATTGGCCATGTTGTGTGCATATATTGGACAAAAGAAAAACTTATTTTAGCCAAGTTTCCTCTTGAAAGACTTTATCAAGGCAAATGCCTCAGAGGATGAATTGTGTTGGTTAAGCTTTCCTTTTGTCTTTATTTATATTTTCTTTTTACAGATAGTATTTCTGAAATTTTCACTCTCACACACACACACACACATTTTGTCCTTTGATAAATATGCTGAATTATGGCCAATTTCTTTTCCAAATGATTTAAGTACATCAATTTAATATTTATGAATAATTAAATCCTACATCTAGACACCAGTTCAATGGTCTAAATATTGATAATATCATAACTTACCTTACTTGGGACAATGTTAATCTGCTATTAAAATTCTCACCTATTTTTATCAAATATACAGGAGGGAAAAGAAAATATCATGTTGACACAATTGAGAGGGAAGAGAGAGAGAGAAGAGAATTAAGAAAAAGAAAAAAAGACTTTCTGGGGCACAGGTTGCTGAATAATCTATCTGCAGTTCCCAGGGAGAAGAATAGAAATTAAGTGTACAGGTGGGGGGTCCGAGTTCCAGTTTGCATAACTAACAAAGCAATATGTTACACTCAAACTGCTAGTACTTACCGCCTGTATATATTGCTGAAAGGTTTATATCAACATTTATTGCTCTTGCTCTCCTGCCCAGATACTACCTATTTAAATTTGAGAAGCTGTTTAGTGATTAGTTGAAAGCTAGGTCATGTGACCAGACTGCTGAGTGTCATATGACATGTGAGTAAAATTAGATTTTGAGGGATGATTAATGCAAAAAGAATAAATATAATTGGCAATTATTTTTAAAGGTTGCAATGATTTAATGAAGAGAAATAATTTGCCAAAATTTTATGTACATTTTTTATTTTAAACTGAGAAAAAAAAGGGTTTATATATGGATTTCAACAACAGGAAAAAGTAACTAAATTAGAATATAATCAAATATTATAATTAAATCAAAATATAATTAAAAGATTAAGAGTCAAAGCAAAATAATACCCTTATCCATTTGGTATTTGGTTCAGTCGAAACAACAAAATAATTATTTTAATTAATTTCTACCTGATTCTATTATTTTTTAATCCCAATTATCAGATCATCATTCTAATGTTTGTAAGCACTTCTTTTATGTGCCATCTTCCCTAAGGATGTGGGTGATCATGACTCTACAACTCCCTATCATTTGTAGCTATTAAAGATGTTTGTCTTTTTATCATCCTCCCACTCTATTCAGTCATCTATTTACTAAAACTTGTTAGATTACTCTCTTTTGCCTTCAATACATCCTGTGAGTGCCTAATTTTCCAGGCCATCTTTTCTCATTATATATCTCAGTAATTTCAATTATTTTTCTGATTCTAAGTATTCTTCTTGCTTCCAACTTACTGAAAACTTCTTAGTGGAAAATACAGAATATAATGGCTGCTTTACTGATTAGGCCACAAAGACCAACAGGCTGTAGAACTATGAAGGAAAGAGATACAAGTTTGGATTTCACTGGAAGCTAAAACTGTCTATTCTAGACTACTTCCTAACAACTGTAGAATAATAAAGAATTACAATAATAAAGATCAGATGAAAGAAAAACTAGTTAAATTTAATAATTGACATTGCTTCAAAGAAATATAATTTACATTCAGACTATTGTCTTTAACTTTATTATATCTTTGAAGATACAATTCCTTTAAAAAAGGTTAAAAATATATTTTAAAAAAATAAAAAACACACTTAACTGAAAGACAAAACTGAAATGAAACTTGACCACTATTATAAAAACATTTTATATGTTCACCTCAAATGAATAATAGTTTTAGTGACATAGAACAACAGGGCACTAAATCAATATGGCCAGTTAGAAAATATCAAGCAAAAAATAATATTTTAGATGCATATGAAAGTATATAGACAAATAATGCGGATTTCCATCAGTGACAGACACAGGGTCATATATGTCAGTCAGTTAAGTGCCATACGTGATACACGCTTGGGCGATCATGTCTCGAAAGAGACATGACTAACTGGGCAGAAGATTATCCCGCAGTAGGTTGCCATTGCTTTCTGCGGTAGACTGGTTGCCGACCAAGGCTATAGAACCCAATCTGTCCTATTATTTAACCCATAACTGGGGGGAAGGGACGGATTAATACCTTTCCCAAGGGTATTTGCGCGTAAGTGAATACAATGGATTCAGCTGGAATTCGAACTCGGCTCCCCGATTTCTCGTTCCGAGCCGATATCCACTGTACCACAACGCACATCCAGTCATATATGTAGAAAGACAAAAAAATTAGATGAAAGAAAAATTAACCAAAATTTGATAATTAACCTTGATTCATTAAAAAAAATTAAGTTTCACAGTTTTCATTCAGATGATTGACCTCATCTTTGTTGTTGTTATCACAATGTTTTGGCTGCTGTGTCCTTGCATAATAACCGAAACATTGTGATCACAAAGAGAAGGATAATAATCTGAATGTAAACTAAAATCCAAGGACACAGTGGATATAAGTGTTGGTTAGTTCCAGTAACTTAACCCAAAGAATTGAGAGTTCAATATCTGGCTACAGCAGTGGTAAACAAATAACTCAGAGTTAAAAGGAGATAACTACATGGTGTCTGGAAGTGATATTGCACATGGAATGAGAATGATATACCCCAGTGATTGAAAAAAAAAAAAAAAAAAAAAAAGCGCACGATTCAAAATTCTTAGCATCTGATGAAGGCCAGAGTGTACAACAGCTGAAACATTGTAAACATTGCAATAAAGATGAGGACAACAGTCTGAACAATGTAAATAATGTAAATACTACTTCATCTCAGAAGTATAGACAAATACTAAACCCTAGAGTTTAAGTTTGATGGAACCTGTCCTCAGATGCTGAGAGCTATACTTAACATCACTTGAAGACAACATTCAACTAAATCATAAATCTATGGACATAATATTTCCACAATTTTATGTGAACACAATGTTTTTGCAGGACACTTGATGAGCAAAACAACAACTTGCAAGTTATCTACTAATCTGGACACCTAGCCATGGAGCAAGAAAAGTTGCTCGCCCAGCAACAATCTACACTGACCAGCCATGTTATGATAATGCTTCCCTAATGACCCTGATGGTTGGGTAATAGACTTATAAATGTCAGAACTGGCTTGACCGAATAAATTGTGTAAATAATAACTCCTCATCCCCAAAATTCAGGCAGAAAAGAAATTGAAATACAATAATTTTTAAGAAAATCATTCAAAACTTGCAAATTACTTATATTTACCCCACTAAATTCTTAAAATAAAAATAAATGACAAAAATTAAAAAAATAAGATTTGAAATAATTTGATTTATTTTTTTTTTGTCTTCACATATCCATTGTCAGGTAATTCTAACTGTGACATTTGTATCATGTAACCTACCAGTACTACTTGCCGCATGACTGGGTCATCAGTGGCTAAACCATTTCCCCCACCTGGGTTTTTTTTTTTTTTTTTTTTGGTGAGGAGGATTAAAAACAAGAGTAGCCAAAGGGTCAATAAACCTTCTTGTAGGGTCAATGACAATCTAGCAAAATGAGGTAGACTGGGTGCTATAATTATATATGCAGTATATGGTATCACTGGGCAGAGGGCTACCTAGGTTGAAGTAAACAGGCCAGGAAGAGGTTAATTAATTTTTTGTGGCTTATTAACCTTTTGCCAGTTATTTAACTCCTTCCTCACTAATTTTTTGGAAAAAACACCTTATTTTCAGACAAATTTTTTTATTTGTTTTTAATACAGTAACTTGGAAACTGAGGTACATTGAAGTACCTAAGTAGTGACTAACACCTCTACCAGACATATTAGTTGACAATTGGACTTGTTTGTAGCTCAGAAGGGCATAAAAAGACTCAAGATAGACATAGAAACATGTCTGTAGCTGTTTTGTTTTAGTGTTATGTTTTGAATGTGCTTATTCATCAGTGTCTGAAAAAGACACTTTCAAGAAAAACGTTTATTAACATCTATACCAAAGAAAGTGTTAAAACCAGAAATTATTTTTAGATTGTACAGTTTTTTTAAGATAATGATTTACTGAAGCAAATACTACTAATGTTAGGGTGAGGCACACAACTTTCCCAAGGGTATTTGCACCTAAACAAATATAACGAACCTGACTGAAATTGGAACTTGTTTCTGATTTCCAATTCCAAGCCATTATGCATCACACCACCCTCACATCTAAACTTACAGCACCTGGCATTCCCAAATGGTCACCCATTTAAGTAATGACCAGGCTCAATGTTTTTAACTAAATGGTGATTATACAGGAACCTGTGTTTCAACATGATATGGCCATAAGACTTCTTAGAACAAAGGGTTTCTATAATAGAATCAACATCCATGCCTTAGTAACCATGAAATAATATCCTAGTGGATTAAAATATTTGTGAGTTCAATCTCTGGCCTGGGTCATCCAGAATTATACCCTATAGAAACAGTGAAGACAATAACTTTTTTGATGTGCAGTGTCCCTTCAGAATGTAGGCAATCATGGCCGTCCACATTCCTGTTCCTTGTAGTTCTTAATATATTATCTTGTTTCTCCCAAACCATGCTCTGCCATCCATTTGTTTAACACATCAAGTACATCATGTTCTATTTTACCCTATCCCTCTTTCCTCTATCTGCCCTGTGAGTATCAGATTCTCCAAGTCGTCGTCCTTCACTGTGTGTACCAGAAACTTCAACTGTCTCTTCCTGATGTTAAGTATAAATTTTCTTTGATTCCATTCCCTCCAAAACCTCATTGTTGCTAACATTTGTTTCAAAGAACAAGATTTTTTTTTTAAATCATTTCACCACAAAGTAATAATGCCACTAGAATGCAGGGATTTACAAGAAGTGAAAGTGAAAAAAAATTAGAAGACTAAGACTGTGGAGGATTGAGGAAAGGACAAAAAGAAGCAGGGTTCAATGAAACAGAAGATGGCAATTGACGTCACATTTAAATTTTTGAAAACTGTAGTTATCAGGGAGTAAAAAAAACTGTTATAATAGAAGTGGCATTTGCATCTAGCTAGTTCAACAGCAAAATGGTAAGATCTAATTGCCAATCTAGTAGCACACTTAAATTGATGTAGTTGGAGCACAAGAGACAAAAGCTCATTAGAACTGATCACCTGAGACATGGACAGTGGAAGAACAACCTACTCTTATAGATTAAAAAAAGTGTTCAGTTTAGAAATTCCTTAAATTTACGCAGATTGACAGACACTGGAAAGATAATAATAATAAAGACGAGGACAAATACGACAATGATGACAATCAGGATGGGGACAATTGCGACGATAACAGAGATGGGGACAATCGCGACGATAACAGAGATGGGGACAATCGCGACGATAACAGAGATGGGGACAATCGCGACGATAACAGAGATGGGGACAATCGCGACGATAACAGAGATGGGGACAATCGCGACGATAACAGAGATGGGGACAATCGCGACGATAACAGAGATGGGGACAATCGTGACGATAACAGAGATGGGGACAATCGTGACGATAACAGAGATGGGGACAATTGCGACGATAACAATAGAGATGGGGACAATCGTGACGATAACAGAGATGGGGACAATCGTGACGATAACAGAGATGGGGACAATTGCGACGATAACAATAGAGATGGGGACAATCGCGACGATAACAATAGAGATGGGGACAATCGCGACGATAACAGAGATGGGGACAATCGCGACGATAACAGAGATGAGGACAATCGCGACGATAACAGAGATGAGGACAATCGCGACGATAACAATAGAGATGAGGACAATCGCGACGATAACAGAGATGAGGACAATCGCGACGATAACAGAGATGAGGACAATTACAACGATAATAGAGATGCGGAGAAAGATAAAATAATGTGATATTAACAACAATGATGAGTATGTTAGTTTGAATGTAAGTAATGTACTATACTTGCCTTCGCATAAGATACATCATTTCTTTTTTGTTACAATGGATTCAGTTTTTCCCCACCATTGCATATTGTATACTACTGGTAAAAATCAAGAAAATTTTTTTTACTTTGTCTGCATGTACTGTAATTATTTATAAGAATTACATTTATTATACATTATTGATTGCTTTATATTAGTTTGCTTTAATTATATGTACTAGTACTCATCTGTTTGTGTTGTGGTGCAGTGGGTATCAGGTTGAAATGGGAAATCAGAGAGCAGACTTCAAATTCCAGTTGAATTCATTGCATTCACTTATGCACAAATACCCTTGGGAAAGGTATTAATCCATCTCTTATTCCTTCATCTATGCAGGACAGATTCCTTTATCTAGCAGGACAAATTGGGTTCCCAAATGGTCACCCATTTAAGTAATTTAAGCCTTGGTTGGCAACCAATCCACCACAAAAAATAATGGCAATCTACTGTAGGACAATCTTCTGCCTAGTCAGTAATATCCCATTCGAGACATGATTGCCCAAGTGTGTATCACATATGGCACTTAACTGACCGACTCACTTGATACAAATTTACTAGTATTCTTATTTCTGAATTGGCAAAATTAATTCAAAGGTTATAGTTACTATATATGATTTCATTTCAGTATATGGGAAAAATATTGTATTTGCAGGCACAATACATTATCCCCTACAAAACCACTTTAAAATATACTTCAATAGATATGATAAAACATTTTTTTTTCTACAAAATATCCTTCTAAAATTTGGGGTGTGGGTCTTATGTGAGGGTGCATGTTATACAAAAGCAAATATGTTAAATAATAGTAACACCTCATCCCAAAAATACTACCAAATGCTTTCTTCAACCTTCAAAATTACCTCTCACCCTTATGTACATGCTATTTTACATATTTCTGGGTCAGGAAAAGAAACATTAATAAAAGCTCATATACTTATGAACAATGTACAAAACTTAAAATCTAATTATCATCATTAATCATATTTGCTTATTGATGGTTTTTTTTAATTTTTTTTTTTTCAGTTTATCAACCTTTTGCAGGTTATTTAAAGGCAGAAAATATTTTTAGATTGTAGGAATTTTTTTTTGATAATGATTTTGTGATACAAGTCTTACTAATTAACCCATAGCTTGGGAGAAAGATGGATTCATACCTTTCCTAAGGATATCTGCATGTAAATGAATATAACAAATCCAACTGGAATAATGAAACTTACTAATTCTGAGCTATTATCCATTATGCCACCTACACATCCAAGCTTCCGAGTTTGAATTCCAGTTGAATACCCTGCATTCACTTAAGCACTGGTACCCTTGGAAAAGGTATTAATCCATCCCTTCCCTCCAGTTATGGGTTAATTAACAGGGTAGAACCTGGGGATGCTGTCCTTAAAAACAAATCCCAATGAATCTTGATACTCAAAAAGAAAAAAGTATTACTAGATACAAAAACTTATATAAAAACAACAATAAAATTGTTGAAAGAAAAAGGTATTACTAGCAATAAAAACAAAAAAATTATATTTAGTTGGCAATAAATGACCCATCGAGGTTGATATGCCATAAAACAACCAACCAACATTCAAGCTTACAAGCTTGCCTGGTATTCCCAAATGGTCACCCATCAAGATGCTGACCAGGCTCAATGTTGCTTAACTTATGTGACTGTACAGGAACCAATGTTTTGACATGAGATGGCTGCAAGCCACAACTGTGTTTAAACATACCCGCTAGAATTAGAAGTCACACTTTGAGATGCCTTCAAATGCTCCATAAGATGAAAGGTTCAACCCAATATGTCTGTTTACAACAGTGAAGAATGGAGGAGGTATAATTACAATATGGTGGGTGTATTTTTCATATTTGACATCAACAAGCTGGTATAACATAAGAATTCTTTTACTGTAAAGTAGTACCAAAATATATCACAAAAGGATCTCTTCAATGCATAGACAAACTGGGTGGTAGAAATCAAAGATGGAAAACCCTATGCTAGCAAGCTAAATGGTCTCATACACACTACAAAAATAACAAAATCCTGGTTCCAACAAATCTTTCTCAGCAGTGTTTTAGCTAGGTCAATAGCCAGACCTTTCTAGAAAACATGTGGATGTCTATTAAAGATCAAAGTGATTGAGAGAAAACTGTAGAACTGATAAGTACAACAACTTTCCTAATCCCAGTATACAATCTGTAAGGCAAGAGAGCGGTTTCACTTATCAAAGAATAGTGTAGGGGGTGGTTATTTTCTTAAATATTGTGCACTTCCTTCTCCCCTCTTCCTTTTGTTGTCTTTCCGCAGACTCTACAGTATACGCAGCTCTCAACAACAACAACAAGTATTGTTGCTGTGGTTTTCATAGCAAATATGGATTTAAAGGATGAAGTTGCTTGCTCCATGACTAAGCACTTTTGTATCTAGTTTTCACTAACAGTACCTGGTATTCCCAAATAGTGCCCCGTCTAAGTACTGGCCTGGCTAGACACTGCTTACCTTCATGTATTTAAACAATAAACAATTTTTCATTACAATTTGATTCTGAAGAAGGCTATAGGATTGACTGAAATGTAGTAAAAAGTAAAAGTAACACAAGGAGTGTGTTGTCCACTTCTATAATTACTGTATAAGGTTTCATTCGAGAATATTTTACAATACATGAAATAATAGTGGTGAAAAGGTACATGCCCAAAATAACAGAGACAAATTGATTTGCAATGGAAGACAACATTTATTAAAGAAAACAACAAAAAAGTTTAAGTTTCTTTCCCTAGAAATAAATTGTATACACAATGAAAATTGTTAATGAAAGTATTTGAGTGTGACTTGCTTGTGTAGATAGGTGTATTTGTGTATGAAGTGTCCACAGCCTTTTTGCTTCAGTGTGAAAGGCTGATGTTACCCAATTTGAAAGGAGGAAAAACAGGAAGAGAGAGCTACTTAAGGCTTAGCTTGTTTTTACAACATCCACGCTGCTGCTGATACTATGTTTATCAAGGCACTACAGAATAAATTCAATAGTCTTGAGCAACATGTGGAATGATATTGCCTTTTTTCAAAATTTGGTGGGTTAACTTATCACAATTGTCTCATTAGACCAGCACACCATATATAAAATGATGGCAAAACTTGAAGATTTAATTAGATTAGCATCTTCATCTTGACTGCTATAGTTACATTTTGGTAATCTTGGAGTGCCTGTTGAAGGTGGTAACTTTCTGGAAATCATAAACCAAACCATATACTCAAGTACACGAAGTAAGACTTTACCCCATTCCATTTTAGAGCATATCTTATACCAGTTAGTTCAGCCTCAGGATGAATCTCTGAACCTGAGTATGACATTTACCTTATCTGACCTAAGAAATGAATTCACAGCTGCAAAATGACAAGATCTATTTAATCCACTAAGCCAAGTACAATTCAGTGTTATAAACTTGGAGATTTAAACCTAATGTCACTTCAGTATTTGTCTATATTTCTGAGATAAGGTAGTATTTACATTATTCAGACTGTTGTCCCCATCTTAACTGCCATGTTTACAATGTTTCAGTCATTGTACACAAGGCCCAGTTGATGTGGGCATTGGTTGGTTCCGGTGACTTGACCCAAAGAGTCATGAGTTAAATGCCAGGTTGCAGTGGCAGTGAGCAAATAGCTTGGAGAATTGGGTTAAAGGGTGATAACTATATATATAGCTACCAGAAGTGGCATTGCACATGAAATGAGAATGATATACCCCAGTGATCAAAATAAAGGGTTCAGTTCAAAATTTCTAGTGCCTGAAGAAGGCAGGAGTGTACAACAGATGAAACATCGTAAACATAGCAATGACGATGAGGACAACAGTCTGAACAATGTAATATGCTAATGTCATTTAATAGCTTTTTCTTTATTTACATTATTGACACTCTGAATATTGTCTTGATTTCTGTTGTTATAGTCACAATGTTTCAGCCATTGGGCCCTCCATCCTCCAAGTGCTTATCAATCCTTCAGCGAAAAGTTGTGATAATAACAAACAAGAGGATAAGTCTGAGGGTAGAGAATGTAAATAACAATTACTCCTCATCTCAGAAATACAAACTTTTTCTTTTTTATATATGTGTCTTCAAATAGCTGTGTCAGTAAGTAATTGTGAAGAGCCAATATGCAATTTGCAATACAGTGTAAATAAGATCACGTATCTCAACAAGGTTGCAACTGGATTGTTGGGTTGACACAAAGTTAATGACAAATGAAATGTGCAAAATTGTCAGAGACAAAATAGCTTACCATCCCAACCTTACCCCTTTTTTATTACCTATTTATATTATTTGTTTATATATTATTATTCACTGCATTCACTTACATGCAAATGCCCTTATGAAAAGTATTAATCTACCGCTTCTTCTTCCAGCTATGATTTAAATAGCAGGACAGATTGGGTCCCATAACCTTGGTTGGCAACCAGTCTACCGCAGAAAGTAACAGCAACCTACTGTGTTAAGATCTTCTAACCAGTCAGTCAAGTCTTTTTTGAGACATGATCATCCAAGCATGTATCATGTATGGCATTTAACTGACTAATATATTATTATATTATTTGTTTATATTATTATTATTACCAGTTGATGGATGCATGGCCAAATGGATAGAACATTCGCTTTCTGACCATGAAGTCTAGATTTGAATCTCATCACGGTCAATTTGTCAGGAAGGTGACTTCTTGATTCTGTCAGTCTGGGGGAGGTGATCCCAGCAAAAGGCACTCTTGGAAAGTGCCTGAAAAACCATACTACAGGTTGACCCAAGCCTTGTGAATGAAATTGGGTAGATGGCTCCCTTTGAGTTGTCATCGATGGTTGTGCTAGCTCAAAATCACAAGTCATTTGTGACCGAGGGTTTGTCTTGGCCTTGTTCAGACTGTTGTTCACACTAGATAACATGTTCTCTCCCATAAACTGTAACTAAGGTCTGCTCAGCATAGTTGCAGTATAAACCAGAGATGCACTCTGTGGGTGCTGAACAAACAAGTGTGCTTGAGCAGGCGTCTGCAATGGGGATTAGATAACTGCCTTGGTAGATGGGTATCCTCAAATATGAGTGGCCAGCAATTATTAACTATTACCTGTTATATTATTATTATCATCGTGACTTTTTGAGAAGGATAGTGGAGCAGTTTCCTGCTGCCTGCTTTATTGTTTTTAATTCACAGCGGTCCTTCAAGACTAGCTTCCCTTCGAATATGAGAGCGAAACAAAAAAATAAGGTAATTTGTTTTATTTTATAAGAAATAAGGAACACAATTGAACATATGTGTCAAGATATCACATATACTTTGTAAAAGTCTTCTAGAACAACCAGCCAGTAATCAACTAGAATAGAAGTTGGGTTTGACTGACCAAAAAACCCCAGGGCAAATTGGTAGGTGGTTTTAAATAATAACCTGGGAGATTCCATTTTGTTACAAGCAAGTCCATTCTATAAGTATTGATTGGCTGACAATTTCAGTGTGTATATTGAGCTCAATATCCACCCTTTTGAATGTTCACCTTCCTGCAAGGAGACAAAAGGAGACAGCCATGTTGAAAGGTAAGTTATTTGACTTCTACATACTTCTCAACATAATCAGCACCTCTTTCAATATCAGTGTTCCACATATGAGGAATTGTTCTAGTTTCATAAAACACAGTTGGTAGCACTTCTCCATCGCCACCTCATTTTGTGTGGGAGGATTCTTTTCAGAATTTTTCAGTACCCCTTTGCATCATCTCAATTTCAGGGTTGTTAACTAGGGAAAAAAATTGCTTGGTAATTTTAACACCTCTAAAAGGAAACTTTTCTCTTTTAATCAATCCTCTGAGAGACTCTTTCCTGTCTTCCATCAGCATGGTTGATGCTCACCTCTAGACAAATGACTTGTGCCTTCTCAGGCTAACATTCTCGGCTGACATGAAGTAGAAATATTATATTGAATCAATTGAAAAGTCTGCTGCTAAGACAGTAAACGAACTGTGTTATGATAGATTCTAGAGAGAAAAAATATCTCTTACATATTTATAAGCCTACCATTTATCTATGTCTTAAATATTGGTAAATATATCTGTTAAAATGAGATGTTACTTTCAGTTTTGTGTAATTTACACTATTTATCCATGGCACCTTGTGTTTAGAGACTCTTGATAAAATCTGAATAAGAATCCACAATTTTTTGGGTTCTGACCTGACATCTCACCTTCCCACTGCCATAATGTAGCTTCCCTGTGCCTTTTCTATAAATACTTCCATGGTAATAAGTTCTGATGAACTTTTCACATAGGTACCTAAACTTTGAATTTAACTGCAGAACTAGATTGGCAATAAGGTCTCATTAATTTATAGTTGAATTGGCCAAATACAACTATGAATTCCATGCTAGCAGTTTCTATCTTGCCCCTTTTTGCTTGTGGAACTCTCTTCCAGCTTCATGCTTTACAGCCAACTTGGATCTTCCAAAATTTAAATGCCATGTTAATTGTTATCTAATGTCTTCTTAATTCCTTCTCTTTTATTGTTCTTGCTCCTTAATGTTGTTCATTTTCTTATTCATTTACACTCCATAACCTATTGTGTCTTAGTGGCTTTAACGCATTGCTCGAGTTGAAATGTTTAAAAAAAAATCAAAATGCAAACCAGATAGTCATTCTATAATTATTAGTAATCCTTATGAATTACAGAAACAAAGAATTTAACAGTTTCTTTTGTTTCATAAAATTAAATAAAATAATAGGAATAATATAATCCTATTCATTAGTAATGTTTACTTTGTAAACAGTAAAAACAAGACTGTTTCTATATTTTCAATTCATAATATACTGTCAACTATTGAGAGATCCAAACAATTGTTTCTTGCATAGTTATCTTGACATTTATTTCAACCTGTTGAAGAGATGCAAGCAAGAGAACATGGGAAACATCATTACAAGAAGGCGGTGGAGATGGATTGGGCATGTGCTCTGGAAAGATCTACAGTCAATCACAAGAACAGCACTGCACTGGACCCCAGATGGCAAAAGAAAGAGGGGAAGACCAAGAATGAAATGGAGAAGTATGGTGGAGAATGAGATGAAAGGCATGCAGTACTCTTGGGGTTCATTGACTAGTCTGGCCCAAGATAGGTGGAGGTGGAGAAGCTTTGTTGCTGCTCTACACACCATTGAGTGTAACAGATGATGAAAAACAAAACAAAACAAAAAAAAAAAAAGAAAAAATTAAATTAGATTCAAGCCACAGGTCACTTGATGCCATCAAGAGAGACAGTTCCAATGATTTCCCATGTAATGTACAAACTAAAAGTGCTAATACTTGCTAAACAGAAAACAAATTGCTAAATACAATACTTCAGTTATTCTTTTTATTACTGACAAGAATATATTTACTAAAAACGGTCCTGGAAGTATAGTAATAAAGCCTGAAGTTAGTGATAAGCAATGGTAAAATATCATCAATACAAGGTACAAATGCAACTGGTGATCAAATACAAACATTATTTTATTTCCCCTTGCATCACCCAACTTCCAAAATTTGTTCTGACATTATCATGTTATCAACAGAGTAATTAAAAGTTTTTAAAAATCCTAACTGTAATATCAAGGTTTATCTAAAGAGTTCAGTAAATATATGTTACGAGATGAAAAACCAGTAATCAAAGCTAACTGGTTTTTGGTCTTAAGAAAATTAATCCGAATAGACTAGTTAGTGATTTTTTTTTTTTGTTTTTTTTAAACAGTCACTTAGAAGAAACAAAGTGTCATAAATACATTCTCTCAAAGAAATGAAAATTGTGTGTGTGTGTGTGTGTGTGTGTGTGTATATATAAGTTGAATATATAGATTGAAATCTGACAAGATGATAGAATAAATAAAGAACATGTAGGAAAAAGTTATTAACATATTAAGCTTCTTCGGAGATTTGTTTATTAGACATGAACTTAAAAATCTTTAAAACACAGAGACCATATAGTGGAATGTTGATTGGGGCTTGATTCCATTGGTCAGATATGTGTCACATGTAGTAAATATTGCTTTATTACATGTGATATATGTGATATGTATCTCAATCAATATTCCAGTATACTATCATTTTGCTTTTTAAAAATTTTAAAGTTTGTGTATTATAAACAATTCTCTGAAGAAGCTTAACAGACGCTTTTCCTACCTGTTTCTTTTACTTATTCTATATATGTGTTGCGGGGGGGGGGGGGGGGGTCCTGTCATCTCTCTCTCTTTTTTTCTTTTCTTTTTTTTTTTTATCTAACGAAGCCTAGATAGGTGAAGTGTTTAATCAAATCTATTTTCAATGAAACAGTTTTCTATTTCTCATATTTCTTTAATGCTTTATTGGGATTCTATGTCCTATTTTATACACATATAATATACACATTCATTTCAGAAAAAACAAAAGAATCTTACTGTCAAGCCATTCTGAAAATAAAATGAGGATTTAACTTGAATTCAATACAGAAAAGATGGGAGAATATATAAGTAACTTTTGACATGGACAGAGAATTATAAAAATCTGACATCCAGTGTCATAATTCCAAAATGTAAAAATCAGTTTTGCAAGCCCAAAGACAAAAATAAAAAATTTTAAGCAAAAATTATATAACTATTTACATCATTTGAACTGTTGACCTCATCTTTATTGACATATTCATGACATTTCAGCAGTTGTACGCTCAGACCTTCTTCAGGTGATATACATTGAAATTTAAAACCTTTTTATTTAGTCAACAGAGATAGATTGTTCTAATTCCACATGCCATGCCTTTTTTATGTAAATAGTTACAATACCTCATCTCAGAAATATAGACAAATAAAAAAAAACCTGTATCCGAAACTCACTATGAACAACTAATGTCTTCAACGACAAAGAACCAAGAAATCTTGTCTTTCAAAATTGCATTATTTTATTGTCTGTGTGGGGGTGGGGTGTAAAGGTTGTGCTCAGTCAAAACTGGTAGGGATGTACAAACAATTACCATATTTTGAGGACTACTAAAGTCAACTCAGTCTTGATTCTGACTTTCTTTTTTGGCAGATTGCACAGAAAGCCAATTCTTTTTCAAGATTTGTTTTTTTTTTTTTATTCGTTGCCACAACTTCACAACTATTTGTTAATTCTTTCTTTTGGTGCTGCTCTCAAACAAGCAGATCAATAACAGTGCTCTCATCCTCTAGGATAAAAATCAACTTATTTTAAAAAATGATTTATAATATTAACAATATTTGCTGTTAGAAATTCAGGCAATAATTATTGATAATATTGATTTGCAAGTGGAGAAAGTTATTTTATTATAATTTTGCTTGTCACTCCTTTAGTTAGCACAGTCATTACACCCTGCCAATACTGTATAAATAATGGAATATTCCATTTTGATCATGTGGAAAGATAAAAACATATCAGTCATGCTATCTGGTTTCAGAGAGTAAATGAAACCAAGAAAGGGAACAAAGAATGTTTAACATCTGCCAATACCTCATAAATAATGAACTATTCTGTTTAGATTGCATGGAAAGATGGTAAAGATAGAGATGCCACATGGTTTCAGTGAGAAAATGAAAGAAAGGGAAGATATAAGTGTTTAACATCTGTTTCAATAAAATAAAAAAGTTGTCAATTTAAAATTTTCATTTGTACACCCTTACTTAAAATAAGCACCAGCATTCATATTTATGATTGTAATAATTTGTTAATATTTAATGATACAATAGGGGAATTTCTACAGATATTTTACTGTCATAGAACTCACCATAAGTTTATTCAATCATTAAACAAAGAATTAAGACTCATCAGAAATTTCAAATAGGAAAATAGTGGAGTTAAAACTAGTTTTATATTAATACTACTGACTAGAACCTGTATTAACAGTGTAAACATATATGATATATTGTACTTTTAAATCATTTCACCACAAAACTGGGGAAAAGGATGGCTTTCTAATTTTAATGCCTCCAAAACGAAACTACTCCTGATTAATCATCTGATCAGGACCACTCTCTGCCTCCTATCAGTATGGCTAAAGCTAACCTGGAAAGTGACACATTGCACTTTCTCAACAGACAGGAATTAAAAAGACTATATTGACTCAATTGCTAAGTCAACTGCTTTGAAAGCAAGAAAATTCTCTCCAGAATCTCTCATATAAGTCCAGCATTCTTCCATGCTTAGAATATTACTGTCACATATGATGTGGTGCTCTTGTTATTTATCTAGAGCTTCTTGATAAAATCCAAAGAAGAATCAGCAATATTATCAGTCCTGATATGGCAATTTGGCTTCAAACACTTTCATTGTCCTAAAGTTGCCTCCTTGCACCTTTTCTGTAAATACCTTCATGGTAATTGATCAGATGAGTTCTTCACTATGGTACCCACACTTATAAATTTAAATACAGTACTATACTAGCGTTGAGATCTCTAATTTATAGTTGAGTTGGCTAGATGTAACCATGGCCGTATCTGACTACCAGGCATGGGTCCGGGCCGATCCGTGCGATCATAGTGAAAATCTGGGCAAGGAAAAATGTCTTCGTCAGAAATCAAACTAAACAATTCACGAAGAAAGAAAGAAAGAAAGAAAGAAAAACGAAGAAAACATCCAAATGAACGCAGTAAAAACCTGTTTGTTTATTAATTTTAGGAGAAAAGACTGGTTATACTCAGGAAGTTCAAACTCGATTTCTTACTGTGGTTCACGTTCTGTGCCTAATTTTCATTGGAAGAGTCGAAAAAATCCGCAAAAATTATAGTTGCTGGAAACGGATGACGTCATCACATTGTCAACTAATAAATCCAGGCAATTTTCTTTGTGCCTGGTGTTTTTTTAGCATCAGCTACAGCCCTGGATGTAACCATAAGTTCTATGCTAACAGTTTTTCTTACACTTCTCATTTATGGAATTTTCTTCTGGCTCCATGCTTTCCAGCCAAGTTTAATCTGCAAAAATTTAAATGCAGTGTCAATCATTATCTACTGTTCTATTGATTACTCAATCTTGCTCCTTAGTAATGTTTGTTTTCTAATTCTTCCATACTCAATAACCCTTTGTGTCTTAGTAGCTTTACTATTTTGCTTAGGGTGATTTTTTTTTAAATTAAAAAACAAAAAAACAAGATTCAAATAGAAAAACTGAAATTTTCACAGGTATTTCTAGTCAGTCTGTTAAGTGCCATACGTGATACATGCTTTGGACAATCATGTCTAGAAAGAGACATGACTGATTGGGCAGAAGATTATCATGCAGTAGGTAGCCATTGCTTTCTGCAATAGGATGTGGTTTCCGGCTTTCTCTTTTCCAATCTTCTTACTTTGTTTTTTTTGGTTTTTTTTCAATTGGAGAAGATAGATCAATCTATCGCCCGGTTCACACTCCACTCATCTCTACTGAACAGGTTAAGAGGCTCATCCCTTGTTCAGGATATGGTTTCCGGCTTTCTCTTTTCCAATCTTCTCACTGTTTTTTTTTCAATTGGAGTAGATATATCTATCTATTGCCCGGTTCACACTCCACCCATGTCTATTGAACAGGTTAAGTAGGTTGCCATTGCTTTCTGTGGTAGACTGGTTGCTAACCAAGGCTATAGAATCCAATCTGCTCTATTATTTAACCCATAACTGGAGGGAAGAGATGGATTAATACCTTTCCCAAGGGTATTTTTGCATAAGTGAATGCAAGGAATTCAACTGGAATTTGAACTCTGCACCCTGATTTGTTTTTCTGAGTCGATATCCACTGCACCACAATGCATATCCACTATTTCTAGTCAGTATGACCAAAATACTCATTTCCACTTAATATCAACATTTGCAGGATTAATATCTTTTTGTTTCTCTTTATTAATCTTCATTGTCATTAATTGCGGACGTGCATTGTGGTCCAGTGGATATCGGCTCAGAACGAGAATTCGGGGAGCCGAGTTCGAATTCCAGTTGAATTTAATGCATTCACTTACGCACAAATACCCTTGGGAAAGGTATTAATCCATCTTTTCCCTCCAGTTATGGGTTAAATAACAGGACAGATTGGGTTCTATAGCCTTGGCCGGCAACCAGTCTACCGCAGAAAGCAATGGCAACCTACTGCAGGATAATCTTCTGCCCAGTCAGTCATGTCTCTTTCGAGACATGATTGCCCAAAGCGTGTTTCACATATGGCACTTAACTGACTGACCCTTGGAAAAGGTGTGAATCTATCACATCTCATCTCAATTATGGATTGTATAAGCAGGACAGACTTGGTTCTATAGCCTTGGTTTTCTGCCTCAGAAAGAAATAGCAACCTGCTGTGGAAAAATCTTCTACCTAGTCATTCATGACAAATTATTTTCCACTTTGCAACCCCTCTCTTACAGATAAAAGCCTCTCACTGCTCTATTAATATTTCCATGGAAAGAACTCAAACTACATTCCTTAGTTTCACCAGTTTTAACCTTCATGGCTAAGAAATTCCATGCTATATGCATTGAAACAACCCCACCCCTGTATTCATTTGATGAGAAGTAAGTTCCACTCAATCAGTTTCTTTCTGTGAGCCACTGCTCTGTGGAACCAATTTCCAAGAGGATGTTTTCCCTGATCATTAACCAATTCAAATCTAGAGTTAATCATTATCTTCCTCATATGTATGCATAAACTGTCCCTATTACTCTATAACCATCTACCTTCAGTGGCTCCTGAGCTTTGTACATGGTATATCTCACTGTTTAAAAAAAAAACAAAAAAAAAATTAAATCTGAAATTTTATATTTCCATAGTAACTTTAAAGATTAACATAAAACCTAACATTTTTGTCCAGAGATTTTGCACCCACATCACAGATCATTAAAATAATAATTCTGATCGTGTTAAGGTCAACAAGGAACTGACCTTTTCGTAGTGTTTTGATCACCTTGAATCAAGCCAGCATTTCATTGTCAACCCTAGAGACAAGCACTGACCTTTCAATAGCCATGCTCAATTGCAAATCATCTGATTGTTGTTACAAAATGTTTTTATTTCATTTTTTTTTTTTTTCACTCGAATATCAAAGATGAATTTATTTTATGTAAGTTTAGTGTTCCACTTTGGACAACGCAGTAATCCCTGAGGGATTTCAGATTTTCTCTTCTCATTGGTTTAAGTCATAGAAACAAACATTTTATGACCAACAGAACAACTTCAAGTACTTGTAACATCTGTAATAATCATGAAATACCCAACAAAGATTTGATGAACCATAAAAAACAAAGCAATCGTCACAGAAATTCAAGCAGAAACTGATAATTTTAACAATAGTTATTCATCCCTAACATTCTGATTAAAATTAGCAGTGCAGACATTATATATAATGTAGAGAAGTTTTTTACTTAACTGAGCAGAGGTATGCTCCAAAGTTTCATGAAGGTATCATTATGATGTCTTCACTTATCAGGACTCTTTTTTCTTCTGTTGTTGCTTTTTTCTTATTTATGTGGATCTTGGCATAATTTAACATCTTTGTATGTGAGAAATTCTACAGATGGTTAATTGCTTTTTATTATGTTGGCCTCTTTTGTGCTGTAGTGTTTGGAGGTGGTTAATTGTTTTTATTCTGTTGACTTTTTGTTACCATGTTAATTCATGTGACTTCTTCAAAAAATTTTTAAGCAGCCACATAAAACACTACAGCACACTAAAAAGAGGTCAACACAACAAAAAGTAATAACAAACAAATAATCATCTGTAGAACCATTCACAAAGATATTAAATTACATCAAGCTCCATATAAATAAGAAAAAGGCCGAGAAGCAGCAGCAGAAGCATTGAAGAGTGAAGAAGACATCACAATAATGCCTTCTTGAAACTTCGAAATCAGCATAACTCTCCTCTGTTAAGTGACAAACTTCTCTACATTAATTCTATTAATGCTCTATCTAAATCTTGATATTGAACACTTCATTATAAAAAAAAACCTTCTTGTCAAAATGCCTTTCTACTAGTAAACTACTGCAACAAAAAAAAAAACAAAAAAAAAACTGCATAATCTTGGCACTAAGCATTATCACAAAACTATATATCTATATATTCAGCTTCAGCAAATTCTAATTCAAACTGGCAAGTGGAAAATCCATGTGTTCAAGTTATGCTTTAAAAAGCTGGTTATAAGAAATCCATCAGAAATCAATAAAAACCACAATCTAATTTTATAAAGCTTTATAAATCTGTGATGTTTGAAAAAGCAGCCTTACTGTTGTTCTATTTTTAGACAAATTCCAATCTTTCAGAACACAGAAAAATATTACCATGGCAGAGCATTAAACAGTTAACAAAATTATTTAAAGTTTCATCTGCAGTGGAAGATCTGTAAGGTTTCATATAAAACAATTGCAGGCAAATATCTTAAACAATTATAACACTTACTGATATGCATAAAATTATACAGGGTGTTTAAAAAAAATATTGATATCTAATAAGTAATCCAATAACCTGACCATTTCTTGACCAAATGATTTTGGATTTTAATATGTGCAGAAACATCTGAAAAATTCTGTTTATTTTTTCAGGTATAGAAATGCTATTCACTGAAAAAGAAGTGATGTTTTAACTATTAGAGTATGTTCAGACAATCAAACAAAACTAAAATTCGCTAAAATTGCACCAACTGCAATTCAGATTTGGACACAGCACAAAAAGTTCAAAGAGAAAGGTAGTAAGTTGGGCAGGAGCTGGACTAACAACCTGACCTGTGACCAGGTAGTAGACATACTGAAAATTTGTGAAATTGTTCATGCAATACATATACCATTGAATTTTTCATTCAAATTTTGATGAATAAATATAATTTTGCTCAAAAATAAGCCTGTTTAGTTCCATTTGATTAGACTATATAGTAGGTACCTCAAATCCATTTTTGATACCTAAGTTTTAAATTGAATTTTTAAAAAATAAAAAACTTTTATGAAACTTTAATTTTAGCTTAATTGAAAGTGAAATGATTAAATTTACTATTTACAGTAAGCAAAATACTCTCTAATGTATTTCAAACAAATTATAGTCATAGGAATCTAAAATTTTAAGATTTTTAAAAAAATTTTCAATTGTTCAGCTATTTTTTAAGCAATCCACACATTTGTAAATAAAAGTTAATTCTCGGTTTTAAAAATCCTGCAAAAATATACATCTCTCACTCATTACTTTTGAAGAATTAACAAATTTAAAGTTAAATTAATCTGATTTGAAACAAATATTACTTGTTTATGGCATGAAATTTAGAATAAAAGTATTTCTTAATCACAAAGGTCTAACTCATTGACCTTTCAAGTAGGCAATGACAGCACCTGTTATCAATCTGGAAGTATGGTGACCAAAAATTGACATAACCCAATTTAACATTTCATAAGTGGGACAACCCTTGAAGCATGTGACCTTTTAATAAGTTTCCATGGTAAAAGAAAATGTGAAGTTTAACTAATTAAAAAAACAATTAGAAATGATATTTATAAAAATCAAAAGTTTATCTACATTAAAAATAGCCTAATTTTAATGCATTTTTGATTTTACTATTCGGAGCAGATTTTCAGAAAAATGGTCTAGTAATTAAAAAAAAAAATTGCATGGTTTACATTCCCCAATGAGTCCTGCATTTAACTAATAAAAAAAAGTTATAGATAATTACATAAAACTTCTAGAAATATATTAATTGAAGTGGGAAGGTAATAGATGTTAAAAAAAAAAAATTTTTTTTACCAATACTTTCTAAAAATAATTGCATAAATAATTACATTAATTTGTGAATAAGTCCTAAAGTTTCCTTAAAATCAGGCAGTTGATTTTTTCAAAAATTTTCAAATTAATGTGTCTTTCAACACCAAAAAACAACTTTTTTTTTTTTTTGTTTTTTTAATCATATCACCCCGAGCAAGGCGGAAACGCCAATAGTGAAAAGATTGGAAAAGAGAAAGCCGGAAACCACATCCTAAACAGGGAACAAGGGATGAGCCTCTTAACCTGTTCAATAGACGTGGATGGAGTGTGAACCGGGTGTGTAATATTACTTAATAGTCACATTACATAAACATGGCATGAATCGTTGATGGAAAACAAAAAAAAGAAATTTTAACTGAAATTTCACACATGTTAGAAAGGATTAAAAATTTGAAAAAAATTTGATCTTTACTCTTGATAATAGCATAAACATTTTGATAAAATTTTGTTTTTATTAAGTTTAGTATCATGCTATGCTGTTTTTTGGCAGTTGCGTAGAAGTACCTATTATATAGCTACTCATATATTTACATCTCAAATGATATCAATTTTTTTTTTTAAATTTAAGTATGTCAAAGTAAACAAAATTTTCCCATTATGTGCTCAATAAATATCTAGAACAATAATTACTTATTACTTAATTAAAAAAAAATCCGCAATACTTATCAAAAACTGACGTGAAGTTTTGCAATATTTTACTTGTCAGGGTCCAGATAAGAATATTTTATTAATTAGCAGAATATGTTTTTATAAACACTATATGCGTTGAATATATGGATTGAAATCCGACAAAAGCAAAGAACAAAGTAGGAAAAATGTATTAATCTAACATGTTTTGCTTTATTAAGATTCTTCAGAGATCTGTTTACAAGAACTTAGTTTTTTTTATTATTTAAAAAAACAAAAACAAAGAGACAATATACTGAAATGTTGATTGGAGCTGGATTCCATTTATCAGATGTGTCTTGTGTAATAAAGCAATAGATGTTCATTTTAAATGTAAGTGTATAGGAACACTTGTCTGTTTATATATACATGTGTGTAATAATACACAGGTCAAGTCTTTTAAAGTGATATAAATATTTAAAAAATTGTGCATGCGAAAATCATGGGTGTTTAAATGTATGAATGTGTGTATGATTCTAAGTCAGTAACGTTAGTGAGTGTGTGTGTGTGAATGATAAAACATTTTCATTTAAATTTGTAGCAAAATAATGTTTCAAGCAAACTTTTTAACAAATTATTAAATAATTACATAAACATCACCAATCTTGAAATTTTTAATTGTACAAACTCATTACATCAAAGCTGTGTGTGTGTGATTAAACATCTTTTATTCCCTTAAAAACACACATTTCTGAGAGGATGCTTCCATGATGGGTACAATGTTTATCTCTGTCTTCAACCATTATCTATCCTATATATTTTCATAATCTGTTCTATTACATCTATACAATGATCTAATTCAGCCATCACCTACTTTGAGTGGCTCTTAGGCCTTGTATCGAGTGAACATTTAGTTAAACAAAAAACTTAATATTCAATAGAGGCTATCAAGCAAGTTGTACAGACAATTATTACTACTGCAGTGAGAGTTGTTATCTACATTTAATGCTCCCCACTTTGTAACTATGTTTGGCTTAACAAATCAATAAAACCATCAAATTATTCTGAAGTGGGGGTTCTTCAACATAGCTTCTGAGATTTGTTCATTGAAACAACTTCAGTAAGAGGGTGCATTTCTAAAGCACTCAATTAAGACAGTTTGCTCTTAATGGCTTGCCTGACCAGGACACTGGCCACTCCACTACAATAAATGCTTTAAGTATTTGTTAAGCTAGACCAATTTTAGCTTAGAAGGTGCATTTCCAGAAGATTTAGCAAGGATTAAGCATATTTCCAATGTCTTTGTGACAGCAGTATGCTAATCACCATGCTACCATGAGTGCCCATTCAGAAATCTCTAACACAAAGTGGATCAATAAGTTTGTAGCCAAATAATATATAAGACAGATTGTTTTTATGTATATATGTCCCACACGGGTAAAATATGAGAAAAGGAACTTGAAAATGCAACTGGAGTCGGTAAGAATATTTATTAGAGTAACTTGACTGGTTTTGCAGTTCTATGATTTTCAAAAAGTTAAATTGAGATGGAGTGTAGCTCTGTCATGTCTAACTTTTGAAAATCAGAACTGTGAAACTGATAAAATAAATATTCTTAAAGACACCAGTTGCATTTTCAAATTCTTTTTCATATTATATAACATTCAAATGAATAAGGAACAAAGAAAAAAATTGCAACATTCAGTATATTAATTTAACACAGTGCTCAATATAAAAATAGATCACTGAATATTTATTATTAATTATACTAAAGTATAATTATATATATATAATTGTATACTAATGTATAATTAATTTATTATTAATTACACTAAATTAATAAATATATATATATATATATATATATATATATATATATAAGTATAGGGTAGGTATGGATGGAAAAAATCTGTATCAAAAAAACAAAAAAAAAACACTATTTTTGAAAAAGTGCTCAATACAAAGTAGAGTGAATAATATTTATTTAGAATTTAGAACAAATGTTATATCACTACAAAAGTAGCCATTTTGTTTTGACACTTTATGAAGTGTCCAAGATAACTATAAAGTTGGTATTCATTTATTTTGCATGATATAAGTAGAACACAGGCCTGGGCAATGGTATATAGAGGATGTGCACTGTCCAGACTACATGAAGGACGTGTGTTGCCCAGACTACGTGTCATGTCCTCACAAGATCCAAAAGTATACAGGGCATTATATTTGGGAATGGCTTTGTTTGCAGGTATTGCCAGAAAAATTGTCATTGTTTGCAGGTATTGCCAGAAAAATTGTCAATGTTGACCTTTTGGCTCCATTTTAGGTATTCTGCCTGGATTTACTTTCATAGCATTTTTGGTGTTTAGATATGATAGCAAGGTAGCAGAGGTTTAAAATCAGGCTTTCTCCTAGATGGACTACTTTCCTGGGCTGTCGAGCTCCATCTACTTGAAATAGCTGATTATGAGGAAATTCACCCATTCTTTGGCTTAGACTTAGTTGTCTTAAAGAAGCTTGTAGATAAACTGTGGAATATCTATATAGGATGCTAATAATACTAAATAGATGGCAAAACCTAGCAATATTGAAGTTGAATAAAACAAATGAAGTAATTATCCGTAGAAGATGGACCATTATATACTAATAAAGTATTGGCTATAAAATTGTAATACATAATTGTTTTTTATAAAAATAAAAACTTTTCTTTAAACTATATTTTAAGGTAAAAGATAGACTGTGTCGGCATGTTGTCATTAATTCATTTCTTTGGTTTAACAGAGCTTTTTTGTTAGCAAATTGATTATTTGAAATTTTTCCTACAAACACATTATACATAACTCATGTAAGTACCAAAAATATTTAAAAAGACACAAATAAATACACAATGGTCTTTCTTATAATAAACATATATATATATATATATTCTTAACATAATTATTGCAAAAAAATAAAATAAGCCACTGTTGAAGAGCAAACACACAGCAAGAGATTTCATAACTGATAGTAAAGAGAATGAACTGCGCTGATGCTGCCTTGATATTGTTTATTTTTCTCTCTCTCCATGAGCACGACAGGAGAAATATATATATATATATATACACACACACAAAAAAAAAGAAAAAAATAAATAAATACACAATGCATTTTATTAAAATGGAGAGGGTTTTTCTGTTTCTGTTAGATTAAGTTCTCCTCTGATAAATTGTTAGGTTTTTGCTAGCAGCAGCATGTTTATCTCCCTGACAGTTCTTAATGAACTCAGTTCCATATAAACTGTACCCATTTCTCATTGAAGCAGAAACTACAACATGCCTTCAATTTCTAAATGTCACTATCATATTCCCTACCATTCACAGAAAAAATAAAAACAACTGTATATATGGGGACTAGTTAGGATAACATAGTCTCTCTGAGGTATTCTGGTGGATGCAGTAAGAATGGTGAAAGGATTGTGCTGTTTTGGTGCAAGGTTTATTGTTGTATGACAGGGTCAGTAATTGTGGTTAGCTAAGTTTTAAGATGAAAGCCAGCCTTACTATCATTTTTAAACCATGTGCCACATTTGTACTTAAATATTGAAACTACCACATGCCTGGAAAATCTTTATCAGTCTGAACCATGGGTTATTCAACAGTTAGGACATAAGATGAGACACAGAGGAAATGTGAGTGGTTTGATGCCATTCTTGGCCTTATCTGATCAAAATCTGAGATTACTGTTCAAGACTTTTAAAGAAGAATGAATATACAAATATTTCATATAAAGTTTTTGCAGTGATTATCTGCAGTAAAAGAAAATCTTTTCTGCTGCAAATGCAATTATACATGCACAGAAAGTTTTCTCTTTTAACATGTTAGATTGAATGGCCAAGATGATTATTGTGCTGAAAGTATTTATACATTTGTTATTGTGAACCATTTTGAAATTATAGCTAAAGAAAGTATTTTAAAGAAGCCAAGTGTTTTTGATACATTCACCATTCCACTTTTATTACCAGGGCATCATTAACTGGCACGTAAGTTAATGGATTGTTTACTGTTTAAAATGTCAAGATGATCAATTTTGGTATGGTGCAAGTTTGTTCACTGTGTTTACATAAAATTATGTATATAATTAAAAGAAACTCATGGGAAATATAATATTAAATTCATGTTCACCGTAATCTTTTTTGTTAAAGGAGATGGAGCACAGATTTTGTGTACATACACAAACACACATGCCCAAAAGAGGCTTCAGCAAAGACTTCATCAGATGATGTTCTTGGGTCATGCATGGTTTGGGGGATTACTTTTAATTCCAGGAAAAAAAACTGGAAAAATGGAATAAAAGGGTAGTTTGAAAAATTAATTTGCTTTCATAAACAAAGAAGGGGATAAAATAAATGGGCATGTTGTGAAAAAACTTCAAAATTAAAATAAATGATAGGAGGTTTGAAAAAAAAAAGAGAAAGAAAAGTAAAAAAAAAAGAGAAAGTAAAAAAAAAGAGAAAGTAAAAAAAAGAAAAAAAAGAAAGAAAAGTAAAAAAAAGAGAAAGTGTAAAAAAAGAGAAAGTGTAAAAAAAGAGAAAGTAAAAAAAGAAAGAAAGAAAAGTAAAACAAGAGAAAGAAAAGTAAAACAAGAGAAAGAAAAGTAAAACAAGAGAAAGAAAAGTAAAACAAGAGAAAGAAAAGTAAAACAAGAGAAAGAAAAGTAAAACAAGAGAAAGAAAAGTAAAACAAGAGAAAGAAAAGTAAAACAAGAGAAAGAAAAGTAAAACAAGAGAAAGAAAAGTAAAACAAGAGAAAGAAAAGTAAAACAAGAGAAAGAAAAGTAAAACAAGAGAAAGAAAAGTAAAACAAGAGAAAGAAAAGTAAAACAAGAGAAAGAAAAGTAAAACAAGAGAAAGAAAAGTAAAACAAGAGAAAGAAAAGTAAAACAAGAGAAAGAAAAGTAAAACAAGAGAAAGAAAAGTAAAACAAGAGAAAGAAAAGTAAAACAAGAGAAAGAAAAGTAAAACAAGAGAAAGAAAAGTAAAACAAGAGAAAGAAAAGTAAAACAAGAGAAAGAAAAGTAAAACAAGAGAAAGAAAAGTAAAACAAGAGAAAGAAAAGTAAAACAAGAGAAAGAAAAGTAAAACAAGAGAAAGAAAAGTAAAACAAGAGAAAGAAAAGTAAAACAAGAGAAAGAAAAGTAAAACAAGAGAAAGAAAAGTAAAACAAGAGAAAGAAAAGTAAAACAAGAGAAAGAAAAGTAAAACAAGAGAAAGAAAAGTAAAACAAGAGAAAGAAAAGTAAAACAAGAGAAAGAAAAGTAAAACAAGAGAAAGAAAAGTAAAACAAGAGAAAGAAAAGTAAAACAAGAGAAAGAAAAGTAAAACAAGAGAAAGAAAAGTAAAACAAGAGAAAGAAAAGTAAAACAAGAGAAAGAAAAGTAAAACAAGAGAAAGAAAAGTAAAAAAAAAAAAAACAAGAGAAAGAAAAGTAAAAAAAGAGAACCAGGCAGGCCAAGCTATTCTGAACACAAATATTATTACCAATAACCTAGAGTGCCTCAGCACTATATCAGGATAAAAGACTTTTTTCTTCTTGTCAATGTGGAAATACCAGCTTTATCCAGCCTTTGCCTGATCTTTGTCTCTCTACAGATTTCTTTTTCTTTAATGTAGATATTCAAAGTTCAGTCAGGTACTGAGATTTTTATATAATAGACAAACACACAGGGTGCAACCAGTAATTGAGAACAAATAATATAATTAAACATATTCAATAGAAAAACTATTTTATGTGCAACATCGCTTCAGAAGATAAGCGATAGTGGACCCCTACAACTTCCTCTTAGCAATTGTTATCTTTTTACTATACCTCACAAACCCTGTTGAGCCTTTTATTAACATTTAGGTAGATTACTCATAGTTTTCCTCTTTTCTTCAATATTTACTATGAATGTTAAATTCTTCAAGTCTGCTTTCCTCATTTGGTGTCCCAAAATTTTCAATTTTCTCTGTTTGGCTATAAGTGTTGTATATCGACAAACAACAAACACGCATATATATAAAAATATAAAGTTATATTTTTATTAATGACGATGAACCGTGTAGCATAGGGAACAGAGAATTGAGAGAGCGTGCTTCTAATGGGTTGACGGGAGTGTAGTCTTATCTGTTGTGTCTCTCTCTTCACCGGCTGATCTCTGTTGCTCCTCTACTACTACTGGCGAATCTGTGTGCTGAGGTCTTTTTATAATCTTCCAGAACCGGGACTTTTTCTTCCGGTTTTGCCTCGCCCACGCACGCCCACGTAATTCTCAGAGACACCTGTTCTGTTTGCCTCTGTAGTTATTTCCGCTGCTGCCGGAAATAAGGTCAAACGACATCTGTTCCTTTCAACGACCGGAAACACCCTCGCTTGCATCAGCCTTCCTCTGGTGGGGCCAGATTGTTATATTACATAAGTATAAATGTGCTTTACGCTTTTGTTTCCATTTTTCTTAAAATTTCCTCATTCACATGTTCTATCCATGCTATTCTCAGAATCCTTCAGTAGAAATTAAATATTTTCTCTTTAAACTATGAATGTTTTTTAATAGGTCATTAAAAAATATAAATATTATTGTAAATCGGTAATACTAAAAATATAAAGATTAAAATTGACTCAACACATTTATCAACACAACCTTCAATAGAGTAATAATTATGGACACAAAAAGAAGTACTCTCACACACACACACACAAAAATATAGATATATATATATATATATATATATATATTCATTTTCTATAGTGTGTGTGTCTCATATATATATATATATATATATATATATATATATGAGACATAAAAAAGAAAAAAAAAGAACAAGTTCTGCAGAAACCAGAAAATAAAAAAAAATGCAAAAACAGTCAGAAAATTGGTATGTTATGATTTGGGATTAGCTCTTATTGGTCAGCTATGTGTCATGTGTATTAAAGCTATAGATAATTACACGTTGATAACTGTTGCCATTTACCAGGTGTTTAGACAGACAAGCACGTCTGCACAGATATGCATGTACACTATTATAGACTTTACCATCCATTACATTCCATGCATATACATTTAAAAATCATCAGTTGCTATAACCAGCAACATGGTGAGTCTTACAGCCCTTTACACAAACCTGGTAAAGGATTAAACGGTGACAACGTAATTCTTACAGACCTTTATACTAAGTTGATTCTTACAGACTTTTACACAAACCTGGTAAAAGATAACCAGTAACTTAGCAGCTATTACAGATCTTTATAGAAACCAGATAAAAAGATAACAAGCACCTTCAAATTTAAAAACAGTGACCAAATCCTACAACTATAATGAAACCAATTACAAAATGTTAAAGCTAAGTGCTGCTTTTTTTTCTTTTTTTAATTGTATCACCCCGAGCAAGACAGTAATGCCACTGATGTGCAGGGGGCTACATAAGAGTAAAAAGACTAGATAGGAGGAGAGTAAAGAGAAAGATGAACCAGTTAGAAAGAAGCAAGAGAAGAATGGGAATACAGGTGTGATGACTGTTGCAAAAGTGGAGAGAAAGAAAAGGATATACATGGTGATGTAGAAAGAACTAGAGTCAAGTGGTTAAGAGATGAGTATTGACATTGCATTTAAATTCCTGGAGGTTGTAGCCGTCAGGAAAGCAAGAATATGTAAGCGAGTTCCACAGGCGGGAAGTGCAAGAAAAGAATTTGCATGAGTAGAATTGTTGTCTGCATTTGGTTGATCTAACTGTGAATGGGTGAGACCCAGTTGTCAGTCTGGTAGCACAAGTAAACACCTGTTGCAGGGGCACCAGTGACTTAAATTTGTTGGAGCAGAAGTCATGAAAGTATTTATAGAACAGACAGAGGGAAGTAACATCCTGTCGGTGGGGAAGTGGCTGGAGGCTGTCACATTACTGATTTTCCTTTGGAGCCTGTCAAGAACACTGAGATAAACAGCAGGGACGCATGGTTGATCATCACACCTGCCATGACACATTTTACTACCTTGTTGGGCTGCACTGATTATTTGATTGATAATCAATAATAACTGATCATGTCAGCATTTGCCAATTAATCAGTTTCATATTCAACCATTCTTCTTTAAGAATAATCAGTTATCTTTGGCATAGAATAAATTTAATTAATAGTCTAGTAATTTTTTTGAGATTTTTTTTTTTTTTACCTACCATCTTAAGGAGTAATTAAATTACAAATTATGAATTAATTAATCAGGGCAACCCTGCTCCCTCGTATCATCCTAAGGAAATAACTACTCACCTTGGAACTCTCTTTCAGTTTTTTGCTTTTCTACCAACTAGAATCTACAAAAATTTAACTCCACTGTTAATCAACATCATCTTTTGTCACCTTGGATCCTGACTTTTTATTGTCCTTTCTCCTCAGTAATATTTTCCAAGATAACTTTATTCTATTGTTCATTCTTAGCAACCCCTTACATCTTTGTAGCTTTGTTAGTTTCAATCCAAAGAATGACTGCTAAAAACAACCCCCTCAATAAATTTATAGACAAATTCAACCAATGCATAATGGCAATGGCAATTCTACAAGGGAGGAGGGGGGCTCAGAGCCACTGCCACCATTTTAGCCCCCCCCCCATTATAAGCTTTAATAATTTATGAAACTGATCAGTCTCTGATTTTGATAAGATTTGATTTTCAGCACTTTTTTCTTCGCATTTTTTTTTTCATTTAGCTTTTTAAGGACATATACAAAGACCAGTTTGAAAGAAAAATAAAAATGAAACAACCAGATAGATAGAAACAGACATTTTGTTCAAGAGGGAAAGAGACTTAATAGTCATATTTACATATCTGAAGGAAGACGTTAATTAGAAATAATGTCCCCAATTTGATATCCAAATATATAGGCAGTCAGTGATTTATGACTGAGTGAAAGAATCAGTCATTAATTTTCTCCAATCAACTGGCACTGAATTCCCAGATGTCAAATTTCTATGTCTCAGAAGTATGCAGACTGACTCGTCCACCACCACATAGTGAGAGCTACACACAGCAGCTATGAGTTAATTAGTAGGACTTGTGTAAGTAAATCATTATCTCCAAAAATTTAAAATATATTTTCTGGCTTTAAATAACCTTCAATCATATCTGTCCCTAATTATAGGTTAAATAATAGGACAGATGAGGTGCTCTGCCTGTGTTTGGCAACCAGTTTAGGAGAAGGAGAATTAATAATTTAAAAATGTATGTATCTCTGGTAAAGTGCTTGCTAGACAGCCACAGAAATGATTATGGTGTTCATAATTAACTATGGCACATAGTTGTGGAGTCTGATTTTGACTGTGGTCAATAAGGTAGGTAGGTATTTATTTCTTTATCTGTATACAAATAAAACCTGTGAATGAAGAAAAAACAAAAAGAATCCTGGACGACAAACCCCTTTTTGCCTATGATACACAAAAGGTAACCTGATTTGCAAGGGAGTGAATTCAGTGATAATTTTTTTTGTTTGTTTGTTAGGGTTGTCTTATAAATGATAAAAATCTCAGTAATTAAAGAAAACCAAAATAAGATTGTCCCTGTTTCATTGTGCAGTTCTTCAGCAGACCTGTTCTATCATGTACAGAAAAATAATCTGTATTATTTTTAGCTGGCATTCATATGATGAACAAAACTATTCATGATAGAAGATGTTTCTTGTAATAATCCATCCTCCTTTGTTTTTCCTTGTTTAATCTCTATATTTGAATGGTAATCTATAAACAAAGTACAGATAATATAATGTAGCTTATGCTATGAATAATCTCCAAACAATTGGTTAATGTTTTTAGCAGAATCTTTGAAAATTCTATTATGCTTTATTTTAACTACAATTGAATCTATTTCACTAATACTGGAAACAAAAGATGACTACAGATTAACCATCACTAATCAAGCTTCCTTGAGACCTGTCAGTCAGTTAAGTGCCATATGTGATACACGCTTTGGACGATCATGTCGCAAAAGAGACATAACTGGCTAGGCAGAAGATTATCTCACAGTAGGTTGCCAGCTAGGGCTATAGAACCCAATCTGTCCTGTTATTTAACCCATAACTGGGAGGAAGAGATGGATTAATACCTTTCCCAAGGATATTTGTGCATAAGTAAATGCAAGGAATTTAACTGTAATTTGCACCCTGCCAATACCTCATAAATAATGGACTATGCCATTTTGATTGTATGGAAAGAGGGGAAACAACACTACTTGGTTTCAGTGAGAAAATAAATGAAAGATAAGTGTTTAACATCTCCTGCCAAAACCCCAAAATGAACTATTCCACTTGATCAAGGCCCTTTTTGAATATCTCAGTTTCTGTTAATTCTCTTTAGTAACTCTACTCTTCAAGTTTTTGTTTCCTCTTGTGGCCAGAACTCGTACAACTCTTTAGGTCAAGTCACTATTTGGATTACTCAACCAATGCTTTTATAATGGATAAAAGTGTGGTGTATGCCATATAAAAATGACCGAAATGTGAATATGGCAATAAAGATGAGGACAACAGTTCGAACAATGTAAATAGCGTAGTTACAATACCTCATCACAAAAATTTAAATATTTAGAAAACGTTTTAACAGAGGACAGAAAGTGTGACATTGACATCCATGATCACATTTGAATGGCCGAAGATGTAATCTAAAAGCTAGAAATAGAAAAACTTTGCTAGAAACAAGGAAATGAGTATTAAATTGTTACATGATATCTGTCCTCCTGTATGCCAATGGGTGCTGAACAATCTCCCCAAAGATGATGAAAAGACTTGGTTCTACAGAAGGATGCTGAGGATACCAGTAGAGCAGTCAGAAAGAGTTTGTGCACAGAAAGGGGCTAGTGAGAGCCTTTTCTTGAGCCAAAATTTTAGACTTTATATAATCTTAAAACTCACCACATGGCCAATGTCTCTTCATCCACACATTTTTGATTTTTCAGATTGTCACTTTTTTGACTTTATCTACAGCCTGATGTAAAGCACACTTGGCCAGACTCATTGCCTTTTAAGCCAGCTGTCATTTTTGTTGATCCTAGCTATGGCTGGATGTATCTGTCAATTACATTTACCATTCAAGGTAATATATTACACAAAGGATAACAATAAAATTTTAGAGAAAAAAATGACAAAGTTTTAGAGAAAATGCTTAACATCAGGAAGATACAGTTAGAATTTTTAGGGCACATAATGAAGAAAGAGGGCTTGGAAAATTTGATACCCACAGGAAAGAGGTAAACAACACATAATATAGTTAGTGAGCCTTAGTAAATGGATGGCAGAACAGGGTTTAGAAAAATAATAAAGACAAAATTTATAAAGAATTACAAAGAACAAGAAACTGTGGAGAGCCATGATCACCTATATCCTGAGGGGGCACAGCACAAAGATTTATCCATAAAAAAAAAAAAACCAGAAAGTAGATAACCATTATTTATTTATTATTATTATAATTCTTGTGCCTTCAGAACGTAGGCGATCATGAACTTCCACCTATTGCTCTTAACACTTTTTCGTTTGGCATCTCTCCCAAACCCATCATATATGTCATGCGCTGCTTTACTCTGTCTCTTTTTTCTATCTATCCTGTGAATATTAGATTCTCCGGACCCTCATTCCCCATTACGTGTACCAAGAATCTCAGTTGTCTCTTCCTGATGATGTTAAGTATAAGTTTTTTTCTCATTTGCATCTCCTCCAATGCCTCATCATTGCTCACAGGCTCAGTCCATGGTATCTTCAGCATCCTTCTGTAGAACCACATTTCTGCTGTCTCAAACCTCTCCTTCACCCTTCAAGAGATCGTCCAATGTTCACTGCCATACAGAAGAACAGATAGCAGTCTAGCACTATTTTCTTTGTTTCCAATGAGAGTTAGCTTTTGAAATGTATCCTTAGACATGCTAATGCGTCTTTGGATCTCAGGGTCGCACTTTCCATCCTCTGTCATAACACTTCCAGGTATTTAAATTTCTTTGCTTGTTTTCTTGATTATCATGCTTTAAATCACAAGATAGAGAACCTTATCCCCAGAACTTGAAAACATTTAGATGTGCTTTAATCATTGAAAGTAAGAGAGTATTACATAATAATTTTATATTTTAGAGTATTATATAATTTTAAATAGTTTTCTTTGTTTAAAAAAATAAAAAAGTAAATACTGCCTCTACACCCAAAATGAATGCACATATCAAGGACCTTCTCTCAGAGTAAAAAATATTTTCAACTAGAACCAATTATTACACTTTGAGAAAAAGTGAAAAAAAGTTTAAAAGAATCTTCAATGCTCTTAAAAACTTGATAACACTAACAGGCAAAAATCTTTCATAGTTAAAACTACTGATTATTTTAAAAACAATTTTTGCAAGTTTCCTTTTCAGTTTTTCCCAATCACTCAAGAATCAGAAAATAACAGGCCATTTGAAATAATTCTTCCTCTTTTGCCCTTAAGCCTGGAAAAAGTTGTTAGGGTGCCAACATGCTGAGCTGTCCACTATTCTCTTTTTGCTGTGTGTCATAGACTGGGTCTCCACAACTGATTTCTTGGTTTGCTCATCATGTGACATGTCTTGGGTATTTTAACCTGGGAGAGTCCCATCCCTCTTCAGCATTAACAGCAGATAAATCTAGCTACAAGGCTTACTTATAACATATTAAAGCAGAAAGTATGGTGAATCAGCATTCGATTCACACTTTTCTCCAGACTTTTGAGCAGGAGGAGGTTTATTCTTTATTTCCTGTTAATGATTGAGCTCCCAGTCCATTCTAAAGTTTACTTCAATGCTATAATTTTAATATCCCAACCAAAACTCTGGAATTTTATTTTAAAATTTTTTTCCTTCAATATTAGATAGGTATAGGTGTACTCCTCTTGTGTCTTTTGAACAGATGTACAGGTTTATCCCTTGTTTCCTGTTTAAGACTGGGCATCCAGTTTCTTCTAAAGTCTTTTCCTTCTCTTTCACTTTTAGTAGCCCCTTGCAGCATAGTGATATTATTGCTTTGTTTGGGGATTAGAGAGAAGAAAAAAAAATTATTCAAAAGATTTCTGTTAGAAAAAAAAAGTTCCTGTGTAAATTTCTGAGATGAGTTATTTACATTATGACTATTGTACCCATCTAACCTAGTGGATTAAAATGTTGGATCATGAATTTGGCAACAGTAATTGTGAGTTCAATCCCTGGGCTAGGCAGAATGTACTTGGATTCAGTGTAAAAAGTGGGAGTAATAACTGAACAGTACTAAAAACAAAACCTAGATATAAGTGGTGGAAAGAGAACAGTCTACCCCTCTTGATTAAAGAAAGGGTTTAGTTTTGAATTTCCTGAATATACACCTGATGAAGGCTAAAGGGCACAATGGCCGAAATATTGGGATAACAAAGATGAGGACAATAGTCAGAATGCAAAATGGTGCAAATCAAAAAAGCATCACAAAAAAAAAAAAAAAAAAACACACCTCTCTCCTTAAACTCAAACTTATTGTTATTATGAGCTTCTTATTAATGATCCTACTTTATAAAGTCATTTTTTTAATTAATGATTCATCAACTCTACATGTTTATGCTGGAATTTTACATTCAGTATTAACAAATATTCAAATTTGTTAAAGAATTTGCAAGGTTGTTCTTGAAGTAAATACATTTAACGACTCCTGATTACTATTCACGATAAAGCTATTTACAAATAAGAATAAGATTCTACACTAAAAATAAATTCATGAAGTTTTTTATATTAGGTTGGTCAAAAAGCTTAATCAATTCTTTTATGCGCTGTGTTATTCAGGACATGGGCAATGATAGCTCTCCTCAACTTCCTGACCTTCATAGCTCTTGTCTTTCTGCTATCTCTCCTAAACCCTGTTCTACCAAACAGTTATATAAGCTCATTAAGTAGCTTATGCACAGCTTTCACTTGTGGCTCTTGCTTTCAATATGACCCTTGAGTATTAAATTTTCTAAGTCTTCTTTCCTCATGTTCCTAGAAATTTCAACTGCCTCTTTTTGATGTTAAATATATAACACATCACTCAATAAATCCTGAGCTTAACTAATAAAACAACAACTTTTAGGCAAAATTCGACTTTATTCATCAACAGTCTCCTTCTAGGGTGATACAATGATTCCAATGCTTCTCTAACAATTTGATGCCTTTTTTGTAGAATGATTTGTCTTTAGCTTCAAAATACACTTTGGTTTTTGATATCACTTCTTCACTGAAGCCAAATTTCTTTCCCTAGAGCATTTTTTTGAGGTCTGCAAACAACCAGTAGTTGCTAGGGGCAAGATCTGGAGAATAGGGTGAATACAGAAGCAATTCGAAGTGCAATTCATGTAGTTTTGCCATTGTTGCGATCAACTTGTGATACGGTGCGTTGTCTTGGTGAAAGATCACTTTTTCTTCTTCATCTGTGGCCAGTTTTTGACGATTTCTTTCTTCAAGCACACCAATAATTTTATATAATATTTGCTATTGGCGGTTTTTCCTTTCTCAAGATAATTGATGAACAAAATACCTTGTGCATCCCAAAATACAGAGCCCAAAACCTTATCTGCTAATGTTTGCATCTTTGGTTGCTTTGGGAGGGAAATGATGGCTTCCCAAGGACATTTTCTGTGAAAGTGAAATTCAACAGATCAGAACTTGGCTCACCAATATCACTTTATATACCAGTATTTGTTACACAAACCTCATATACCTTTAGTTTTAAACTAAACTGCTCTCAATCATCTGAAGGACCCTATTCTGCCTTCCATCAACATGGCTGATGTTAATCTCCAGGGAAGTGACTTGTTGCACCTTCTTGGGCTAACATTCTTGGCTGACATGAAGTGGAAAGGCTATATTGAACCCATTGCTAGATCAGCTGTTAAGAAAATTGGTTCACTATGTCAAGCAAGATAATTTTTCTCTCCAGAATCCATCATACATATCTATAAGTCTACCAATCTTCCATTTATATAGCTGCTACATATGGTCCAGTGCTCCTGCTATTTATCTTGAGCTCCTTAATAAAGCCGAAAGAAGAATTAGCAATATTACCAGTCCTGATCTGGCAGCTCTGCTTCAGTCATTTTTCTATTGCTGTAAAGTTGCCTCTGTGTCTTTTCTATAAATTTTCATGGTAATGGTTTAAATGAGTTCCTCATTATCTCGACTCTGGTTTTGGACCTGGCTAGATGCAACTGAAAATTTCCTGCCAACAGTTTCTTGTCAGTTGTGGAACTCCCTTCTGGCTCCATGCTTTCCAGCCAACTTTTATCTTAAAAAATTTGAATGCAATGTTAATCACTATCTATTCTCCTGATAACTTAGAAATGTTTTTGCTTATATTTTTTTAAATACCTAGTAATCCCTTGTGTCTTAGTGGCTTTACTACCTTGTTTTAATTTAAAATAATAATTTAAAAGATCATATTTGATTGCATTGTGATAGCAATCATATCAGAATTTTTTAAATTGTCAAAATTGACATTTTCTTTATGGATTCTAACACTGAAAATGGGAAAGCATTTTCAGCATTCCTCTAAACTTTTTTTTTGCTTTGTTGTTGTTTTTAAGGAAAAGTAAAAAATATTTTTTGGTATTTTGTTCCAGTTAAACTGGAAAACTTTAATTCATCTATTCTACAGATGATATACCTCCAAAGTGACATTTATTCTATTCTTTAAAAAAATTTCAACAGCAGAAAAAATAATTCAATTTCTTGGAAGACTGCAAAAGCACCTAGAATAGCATTTTGTTGAAGAAGTTCTGGGAGAATGAAATTTCAAATTTCCTTGAGAAATGGTTGGTGTGTGTGTATATATATATATATATATATATATATATATATATATATACACACACACACATATATATATATATATATACACACATTGTATTCTAAAGTCAAATGAATTAGCTGTTTGACCAAGCTAATAATTCAAGTACAGTTGTTTAATAAATGTTCAGAAGAAATCTTATAATTGGCTCTATTTAAATTTTATATTTTACTCATGATAATCTAGAAAAAAACCTAAGCTAAGAGTTATTCAGCAATGAATTGATTGATTACTTTGTTAATTTGTTCATTTTTACAGGTTATCAACCTTTTGCAATACCATGGACCAAACATGTGAGTAACTTCAAAGTTTTAGAGAAAATTGAAATATAGAGGACACTTATACTTAACATTGGAAAGAGATAGTTGAAATTTTTAGGGCACATAGTGAGGAAAAAGGGCATGAAAAATTTGATACTTGCATATCTAGGGAGTTTGAGTCAATGTGTCGGAACAGGGTTTAGGAATGATAACAAAAAAAATTAATACGAAGGACAAAAAATTGTGGACAACCATGAACACCAATGTCCTAAAGGAACATGACATATAGGTTTTTTTTTTTGGTTTTTTTTTAATATAATGATTTACTGATACAAATTTTGCTAATTAACCCACAGCGAGAGGAAGAAGTGGATTCATATTGTTCCCAAGGGTATTTGCATATAAGAGAATATAACAAACCTGACTAAAATTGGAACTCTGCTCTCAGCTTTCCAATTCCAAGACATTATGTATTACACCACCCACACATCCAAGCTTACAGTCAGTACCTGATATTCTCAAGAGATACTGACCACACTTGATCTTGCTTAACTTCAGTGATAGTACAAGAACCAGTGTTTCAACATGATATCTCTGAAAGATTATTCAGGAGTAAATTAGCAGTTTTTCATCAGATAAACAGGTACTACACATTGCTCATTATTGATATGAAACTTTGAAAAGAAAAGAATATAATCAAGAATTTATGAAAAATGGTTAAATACAGAAAAAAAAAGTAAGCTTTATTCATTTTTGAATACTCATTTGTTCACCTTATTACATTTTATCCTAAAATTCTATTCAACTATGAAAAAAAATCAAAATTAGAAAAAAAAAAAAAAAGAAAAAAAAAAAGGCTGATTTTAAAATATATTATATATAGATATGAATAATAAAATTTAGTTTTTCATTATGCTATATTTATGCATTAAAGAGCTAAATATCAGAGAGAGTATGTAAATATGTAAGTGTACATTGAAGTCAACACCCAGAGGGAACAGTCAGTTTCATGCTAAATGCAATTGTCAAGACCATCTGTGTTGTTTTTGCTTGGCTGTATATACAGGTCAGTGATGCATTATGCATAGTTTATTGTATCATTCCAACAGTGATTTAGGTGGCTGTAGTAGTTGTGTTTTTAATTATACTCGAGGCACATGGCCTGACAACTGTATTTAGCATGAAAGACTGTTGCCTCTGAGTGTTGACTTCAATGTCAACTTATAAAGATGGAATTAGTATTATTTCATTTATTTTTATGTAGTAAGTTAGAATGGATCTGTAGAAACATGGTGATGGAATGTTTTAAGCAAGTGCTTATAGTTGGTAGTAATGATTTATGTTTTCAAAATACTTTCCTATTAAAGGGTTATATTCTTTTTTTTTTTTTTAGTCAGGCTGGCATTAGTGAAGTCAAAGTTATGTCCCACACGAAAAAGAGAAATATATTGAAAAAAAAAACAAAAAAAAAACATTAAAACTTCACTACCTACACCATTTTATCCTCAATGCTAAAAAACTTACAAAATCCACAAAGCACCCCCACCCTACCAAGATATTTCCAACAAAAATTACAAATTTCATAATCCTGCCTTCCAACAAACTAATTTCGCAAACAAATTAGCCATCCCTAACGCTTTTGGTGATATAATCAGGAAACTATACCAAACACCATTTCAAATGCCAGAATTTATCAGATAAAATGTCTATGTGGGGTGGGGGAGACATCAAGTGATCTAAAAACCCACATCCATGAACACATGAGAGACTTGCATTTAGACAAACATTCTCTTGTTTTACATTAAAACAATGTGGGACATGTCTTTCACTTCACTAATGCCAGCCTAATTTAAAAAAAAAAAAAAAAAAAAAAGAGTATTTTGAAAAAATAATAGCATTAATACCAACTATAAACACTTGCTTAAAACATTACAATACATCCCCATCTTTCTACAGATCCATTCTTCATGAACCTAACTTACTCATACATAAAAATAAATTATTTATAATGAAGAAAAAGCTCTGAAAAATGAAGATATCACAATAATTTTCTAAAAATCTGTGAGTGTCTTTAATCTTGGCAAGAGACATTTTGACTCCACTCTGGAAGTGTTAATTAAATGAATGTTTACACTGACCAGCCATGTGAAAAGACCAAACAATTCAATAATTTCATTGTAGGTCATTCTAAGTAACTTGTGAATCTTCAATGGCATACTTTTGGGTTGTAAAAGGGATCAGATTTTGAGATTTTTAATTGACTGCAGTGGCGAGTAAAGCAATAAACTTTAATCGCCCAATTAAGTTTTTAATGGACTGAGTTGATTGGGCGAGTCAACTCTCAAAGGCTATATAAATAAAAGATGGAAAATATATTAAATCATATAATATTTTATCTAATAAGTAAATGTCTGGTAGCTCTTAATAATTAAATCAAATTAAGATTTAGTAGTTTGTCCTAATTTTCAACAGTAATAATTTGCATCTAGTATCAACTTGTACTCATAAAATGTTATAGAATTACAATAAAAAAATAAAAACTTAGTATAGCCAAATTTTGAACCCATTCAAATTAGACTATCTAGACATGGTTAATTGAATAAATACACACACGTGTGTGTGTGTGTGTGTGTGTTTTGATGCCTGAAGATCAAGTTACTGTAAAACTGACAATTGTACTAGGAAGCTTGCTAAGACTAGAATTTTAAAGGTTTTTCCAAGCAATTTTAAGTGTCAGTCTATATTTGAATAATAATGTGTGTGCGTGTGTGTGTGTATATATATATATATATATATATATATATATATATAAGTGTTGAGTTGTCATGTTTAGTGCCAAGGTTATTGATTTTTCAGTGGTTCTACTGATAAAATATATTTTCGCAAGCAGGTCTTTTTATTGTAAAGTGCTTGATATCAAGGCGGAGATAAAGCATTGATAACCACAAAGTGTTTGTCACAAACTGAGCAGGTTCATGCAGACTTAAAGTTTTGTAATAACACCATTATAATGTTCTCACTCATCAGAGCTGGTTTGCAAACCAGCCCTGACAATTGAGAACATCATAATGATTGTGTAATTCTTTTGCAGCAATCATCAGTGAAGTCTTTATAAGTTTTATCATGTCTGTCTTTTATAGATTCTGTCTTAAGTAGATCACGAAGTTCTGGTTCAGTAATAATTAGCTGCTGTTTTTGGAGTTTAATTATATTTTGGTATAGTGTCTCAATCACTTAACAACATTCTTGTCTACATTCACAGTATGAAAAAATAATGATCGATACCACAATTATTCTATACCAAACAAAAAACGAAAGTAAATTACAGATTCTTGAGGCAATATTCATTAAAAAACTTAAGCCAATTAATAGAATCAGCTATGAACACTGTAGTAATGTTCTAAAATGTTTGTAAAAAAGATTTTTTCATGCTTTGACACGTGCATGACCATGACATTACAGCATAGAAAAACTTCCATTTTTGATAATTTTCACATTCTAATGAATGCTAAGCAATTTGTCAACCATTATATTTGAAGCATGAAGAAAATTTACAGTAATTTTTAGCAACACAGTTTTGCAGTTATTTTTCGTTACCACAAATCCCACTCCTGAAGATTATCTCAGAATGAGATTGAAAGTACTTGGGAATATCAAGAAATGAATAATAAAATCATGTCATTTCTTAGATTTTTCAATTATAATATGCAAAAGATTATCCATGAGTAGGAACAGATTTTATTAAAAATAGCAGACAGTGCTTGCAAATTATTTAATATGACATGTCTAAAAGAAAATTTGCTGCCCAAATACACAAATATAAAGAGCTGATACCAAAATCTAGGCAAATCACTGGCTGCATGTACAAATGCCAGATTGTATTTTCTCTTTTGCACAGTACAGCTATACTCTGTAGGTGCTTCAAAGCTTTAAATGCATTACATACATTAGTGTTATTTATTCTATTAAAAAAGTATAAAATAAAAAATGTCAAAAGTGTACATCCTTCTCTTTTAGCAATTGGTAGAGGTGTTACTTTACACATCAAAGCTTCAGTAAACATTTTAAAATGAAAGGACTTATTTCAAAGTAAACAGATATGTTTTTCAATTTTTGTTGGCATGTGGTAGTTGGTGGCAGAGGTGAACCTATTCAAGAAAATGTTTACATATTTTCTTATAATTGGAAAATCATCTTCCTTAAAATGACATTAGTCCAAAATACAAGCAGGTGCTAAAAAGTTCTCACTTCCCAAAATCTGAACAAATGATCAAACATCAAATTGGAAGGGAGAAATTTTGGTCAAGCAAAGAATTTTTCAGCACCCACTTCATACAAATCATATATATATATATATATATATATATATAAAGGCAATCTGTGAGTGTGTGTGACTGTTCCCTATGTATGCCTACATTTTTTAAGCTACGCCATTCAAACTTTCTAGGGACACATATCTACAGGGAAGCCAGGTCAACACATACTTTTTGAGTTTAAGTTCAGCAATTTTCCCTTTCGCACTTTTTGGCCAATTGTTTACATTTTCTCCGTAAAACATCTAAGATCACGTCACAAAAATCAAATCACGCGTGTTAAACATGACTAAAAAAAAAAAAAAATTTGAGCCTTTATATTTAATTTTTATTCTGACGTTTTAAAAATTCATTTGATCAACAAAGTGTGAATATTTTTCCCTGTAATTTTGAAACAAAAGAAATATTTAAAAAAAAAAAAAAAAAAAAAAGAAAGAAAGAAAAAAAAGTGTTTTTTCAAACAAAAACAAAATATGTAAAAACAAGTGCCAAGGGTTAATTTATTTAAGTCTTTTTTTTTTTCAGATGTAATATTTCATACTTCAGAAAATAAAATTTAAAAAAATAAAGCTTTTTTTTCACTAAATATTTCATGCAGGAAATCAACTGTCTGTAATTCGTGTGGCATTAATGTAATTTTTTCCTCTAAAATTAAATGTCTACATTTTTAAATATTCTGTGAAAATTTCTGAAATTCATTTAGTCAACAAAAGATGTAAATATTTTACCCCATAATTTTGAAACAAAAACAAACGCAATGTTGTTTACAATGTCACACAAAACAACTCACATTTACACAAAAAAAAAAAAAAAAAAAAAAAAAAATAGATTTTTTTAATGGAAATTTTGAACAATTTTTAAACAATTTTTTCTATAATTATTTTTTTATATAACTGAGTTTTAAAGTGAGGCAACGACTACAAGTGCTCGGAAATTGCAACACGCTGAATTAATCATCTAATTAAAAAATGATATGAGTTGCATGGCAAAGCCGGGCTAATGATGCTAGTTTAACATAAATTTAAGAAAACTATTAAAAAGAAAATGATCCTATAAAAATTTCTACATATCATTTAAGAATAGCATTAAAATTAAATGATAGATAATAATTTCTTTAAAGTAATAAAAACAGAACATGTTAAAATAAGAAAAAAAAATGACAAAGAGGAAGTGTAACAAAGGATTACCATAAAGTGAGAACTAAAGCAGCAGCTAAACTGGGTAACAGATCCTCTCACATCAGAGCTTAACTGAGGATGAGAAATGTACACTGTGGCTAAGATAAACACCAAATATATAATAAATATATAACAATTATAAGCTAATTATGTTTGATCTTAACCACTCCTTCTGCTTATAGAAGAATGGCTGGTAGAACTTAATGTAAAAAGATACCAGCACCTTCAACATAAACATGTGTGTGGGAGAGGGTGCATAGAAATCAACACTATGGTGACTGCCAGTTTCACACCTGAAACAATGATCAGACCATTTAGTAAAAATGTATAATAAGAAATATTCTCAAAAGAGTGCTTCATGGATCAGTGACGTGTGATCTATTACTATATAGATATGGTTTGAGGGTTACTTAAAAAATGAAACTGCCAGTCACCATGCAGTGGTCATTCTATGTCTACACAGCTTACATCTACATAAGCTTTATCCCCACTATTAGACACTTTGTTTATGTATAGCTATGTGTACATGTCTAGAGGGTGGGGCAATTAGGGTTTTATATATATATATATATATAATTTTTACTGTGTTTGGGAAAAGGAAGAGATAGTTTCATCTCAATCTTGAGTGTTTTTTGGATGCACCAGCAGATGTTCTTTTTGAAGTTCGATCTTCCAGGTGGCATCTACTTTGACCAAAGAGGAATGGAGAGTAAATGAGTGGATTAAGGTGACAAAAAATTGTAAATAGTGAATATCTGGGTGCTGGTCTATAATAACAGTTATGCTTGGGATCAGAGAGAGTTATAGTCTGTGCTTGGTGGGAGACAGACATGTCTGTCTCATGGTCCCAAAACCACCATTTGTATTGCCATCAACCATGTTAGGATAAGTAGATGGATTAGGAGTTAGTGAGGGGGAGGGAAGAGCTTATATAGCAGCAGTTGTCCGAAGTGTCACCTCCCTATCCAAATGAAACCCTGAATAAAACATCTACATATAATATGGTAAAGAGTATTTGACTTATTTCTTGACACGTCATTTCTCTTTCATCATGTTAGCTTATGAGCATGCTTCCAGTGCACATCAACAAGATCAAGAATTCGGAATGCAATGTGGAGAATGATCATTGACAAGTAGAGGGAAACCTTTGGCAATAGTCACATTGTATGTTTACATGACTAACCATAAATAATTGTATTACTGCTATAAAAACAGGCATAATTAAGAGAGACAAAAGGAACACTTCAGCTACAGTACGTGATAATGTGAAAAGAAAAAATATTATAAAATGTTCTTTTTTATCATTTCACATCATGCAAGGCAATAAAGCTACTAGGATGCAAGAGGTTACTCTGTGTTAAAGAATATGAGAAAAACTACTATCAAGGTGAAAGGACAATAAAAGAATAAGAATTAAGACGACAGACGATGACAATTGGCATTTAAATTTTTGAAGATAAAAGTTGACTGGAAAGCAAAAAGCTGGAAGTGAGTTCCACAAACAAGTGTGAGAGAAGAAACTGTTTGTATAGAACTTAGATCTAGCCATTTCAACAGTAAATTGATGAGTTACTTGCTTTTACTTTTGCTTAGCATTTTATCAACTTCTGTAAGTTATTTAATGCCAAAATCTAAATATTTTGTACATAACTTTATACTTTCAGAGTAAAATTTTTTTTAAAGATATAGATTGTAGATCAAAATGTGTTATTAATTTTACTAAATAAAATGTATTATGTTCTTTAGTGGTCCATTGATTGTCATTTTGCTATATAGGTATCATTATTATTATTATAAAAATGTACAGTTCATTTTTGTTTGGGAGGGTTCCCTATTTACCCATACCTGGGACTCTAAAGGTGCTACCACCCCAGGTCAGGGTGAACCTGAGATCACTGGCAGTTACGAGGTGGTTGAACGTTCTTCAAAATTACCAATCTCCTCGGATGTAGTTTATCATCATACTGAGGACGATAAACTGCTATTGCCTGGTATTGAACTCACAACTCTTTGGGTCAAGTCACTGGAATTAACCAAAGTCTATATCCACTGGGCCATGTGTCCTTAAGGATAAGAACAATTCAATTTCTGTAATTTATAAACCTAATGTTCAGTAACCATTATTTTTACCAGAATTCATATTGCAATTTTTGACATTAATGGTTTAACAGAGTAGACAGACCGAGGCTGTTTTCCGAGAGCTGTTATCCTTACACACCCTCCTTCCATGTTCGTTGGAGCTGTTGTCATGTATCCTGGATAATTGTTATGTTGTAAGGTACTGATTATACCGACCATACTGCTTACCCTATGTAAAGGGGTTATCGAAAAAAATACAAAGGATCTGTGGCCCATATAACATGAGGATAATCTTCAGACGTGGTTCTACACTGCAGGTACCTCTCCCGAGCGAGACACACCAACAGTAGAGCACATGATTAAGAACTGTATGCATGCCATTCTATGTAGCTGTGAAAAGAAATACAAAGGAGCAAGAGGTCGTGCCCTTAAAGTAAGGCTACAAGAACATTGCAAGACTATAATATTAGAGGAGATAGATAAATCAGGTGTAGCTGACCACATATGGAGGGAGAAAGGGGATCACTGCCCCCCAATGGGGTGAAGTTGAAATAATAGATAGAGAACACCACTGGAAATTATGTAAACTCAAGGAATCAGCACATATGCTAGGCAACAAAAATCTCCCAAGCCAATCAAGCATAGATATGAAGAGAATATGGGAACCAGTAATATGGAGTGCCAGAGAAAATCATTAGTGCCAAAAATTGCAATATGAGCTCTGGTAAAAAATAAAAAAATACTAGAAGACCATTAACATAAAAAATTGCAATATAACTCTGATAAAAAATGGTTAAACATTAGGTTTATAAGTCCCAGAAATTCAATTGTTCTTAAGGACACATGGCCCAGTGGATATAGACATTGGTTAGTTCCAACGACTTGACCCAAAGAGTTCTGAGTTTAATACCAGGTTATAGCAGTGGTGAACAAGAGTCGCATTAGAGGGAGATAACTCATGACTACCAAAGAGGCTTTGCACAAAGGAATGAGAATGATATACCTCAGTGATTGTAATAAAGGGTTCAGTTCAAAATTCCTAGCACCTGAAAAAGGCGTACAATGGCCAAAACGTACAAATGACAACAAAGATAAGGACAATAGTCCGAAAAATGTAAATAGTACATCTGTAAACTAATGAAATTATGTCCTAAAAACCAATCATTTTGTTTGCATAAGGATGGAGCAAATTTCAGATTGTTTTTTTTTTCCTCTTTGTACCGACAGCTCTAGTTGAAGTCCCCTTCTTGTCCCTTTTAATTATGCATGTTTGTATTGTACTAAATAAATTGTGTACCTCTAATAAGATCTTTAAAATACTAATTGAATCCTATACAAAGTCTGTTAATATCAATAATGTTCAATTAGTAAGGATGATAAATTTTTAATTCTGTAAACTATGGTGATTTTCCCAGGGTAAATCAGCTAGTTTTTATGTAAATACATCTATGATATAAATGAATATAAAACGGGGACAGTGGATGTCAACTGATTCCCAAGCAATATTTGTGACCCTCACAAATTCTCTTGATGGGTCCTTTTAATCCTACCAAAAGAAGTGGTGTCTCAGAAATGTTTCTGACAAAAAAAGTTGTGCTGCTTTGATTCCTGAACAATAATCTAATAAGCCTTTACAGGAGTCACTCTTGGGATTTGTCTTGCATGAAAAATATCAAAAAATAAAATAGTAATTATAATGATATTGTGAATGATTGTGCAATGTTTGGTGAAACTGTATCACTAGATAGCAAGACACTTTATCGATCAATTCCCAAAAGCACAAGCTAATAGATATCTCTGAATTTCTGGGGTAAGGAATTATCTTTTACATTATTTACAGTCAGACTATTATTTCCCTCTTTGCTATTATTATTATTACTACATTTCTGTTGTGATGATAACAACAAAGATGAGGATATTAGTCCATTTGTAAATAATGGTAATTATTCATCCCAGAAAGAGACAGATGAGTAAGATTTTTGTTAGTATTCACCTTTTCCATGCCAATAATTACAAGACAAAAATAATCCTGCATTTCAGTCAGTCAGTTAAGTGCCATGCGTGATACACGCTTGGGTGATCATGTCTCGAAAGAGACATGACTGATTGGGCAGAAGATTATCCCGCAGTAGGTTGCCATTGCTTTCTGCGGTAGACTGGTTGCCGACCAAGGCTATAGAACCCAATCTGTCCTGTTATTTAACCCATAACTGGAAGGAAGAGACAGATTAATACCTTTACCAAGGGTATTTGCATGTAAGTGAATGCAAGGAATTCAACTGGAATTCGAACTCGGCTCCCAGATTTCTCGTTCCGAGCCGATATCCACTGCGCCACAACGCACATCCGCTCCTGCACATAAGTAATATATATTCATCTCATTACTTACTAGTTTAAACATGCCAGGCAGTGCTAGGGATAGTTTTGCCCAACACTGCCAATTGCTGCAAAACTAAAACATTAACCTAAAAAACATCTTCATAAATACGTAAACTTTCTGTTGTACATGACTGCTTTCTCAGATCAATGGTTAAAAATGTTTTTGAGCAAATGAATACTGTAGGTTTAATCAAGGACCATCCTTTATTAAACCTTACAGATTGGTGCTCCAGAATCACAAACTAAGATCTGTGCCAAATAAGAGAAACCACACCATAGTCACAAGACCAGACTGTTAGTCATGAAAGCAACCTTTATTTACTAACCTCAGCTTAGTTTGGTATAAGGCCATCCATAAGAAACATCTTGGGAGGATCAAAATCAGTAGTAATGGTTTGTGAGATTTGCTCTTTTGAATTTGTTAGCAAACAAGTAGTTTCACAATCCTGTACCATTTTATCTGGTACAATGTGTTACATCTGGATTTCTAGCATATGAAATGTGTATTCAGATCTAACAACTATTATACGATAGAGATAATTATTATTCTGTAGCCTGTGTAACTTATTAAACTCAAGAAGTCATTAACAGTAATCATGAAATTAATGTTAGGAGCCCCCGAGTCAACTTTCTTTTATCTGTTCACACTTAAAGTATTGACAGCCTCTTAATCATTTTGAAGGTCATAGCAACTAGACATTCACCAGAGGACTAATATTCTCCTTTGGCCAAGACAATGTGCCAAAAACTCAAAGCGCAAAACACATGGAACCATATGTGAAACAAGACAGGGTGGCAGAATTGTACATTACTTGCAGGGTTAACTCAATAGATAGAGCTTAAACCTGTAAGCTAGGAGGTCATATTCACTTTACTAGGAAGGTGGTATTGATTTTTTTATAATTTTTTTTAGAGCTATGACATCAATCATTTTTCTATAAAGTTTATTCTCCAATTATCTTCAGATGACATAAGATGGATAATTGGGATGAGATTGGGGCGGGGGGATGATATACTCTCAAATTTATATTATTTGATGAAGGTTCTTCTTCAAATCATCAAGCACATACAAATTACAGGGTTAATAGTTTCAATTTGTGAATAAGAAGAGTGTTCTTATCTTTGTAAATAAAAAAAAAAAAATTAAAAAATGAATTTATTATATTGTTACGTAGAATATTAATTCCAACTTTTACAGTTTCCCTTGAAAAGCATATTGGTAAAATCTAAAAAATCTTTTTTAACCTATTTTAACCATTTAATTTTCTTACAGTTTCCATTTTAACAGCTTATAAACTCCGAACTTGTATGTCTCTAGATGTTTAAGTGAGATAAAGACAAGGGTTTCTATAAGATAAGAAAAAGAAAAACACACAGGAGAAAATGTAGATTGTTTGTCTTGTGACCAAGACAATTACATGTTTCCCTGAAGTGAAGTGGATGCTCACTGCAAAAAGAGCAAAGCTGAATGGTTGAAAAGAAGGTAAATTGTTGCAACCTCTTGCGTGTGTGTTTGGTTTTGAGAAGGAAGTTGAGAGGTCAACTAATGAGGGTAGACAACTGTCTTGAGATAGGAGAGGCTAGAAACTAGAATACTGTCATTGATTAGAAAGATTCAGCTTACAAAAGGCAAGAGCTAACTGATACTGAATTTTGGGGAAGTGAATGATTATGTGGTGGGCTTTACGGCCATATCATGTTGAATACACCAGTTCTTGTCCGATCACTGAAGTTAAGCAACATCGAGCCTGGTCAGTACTTAGATGGGTGACCGCTTGGGAATACCAGGTGCTGTAAGTGTAAAAAGGATGTGCGTTGTGGTGCAGCGGATATCAGCTCGGAACAAGAAATTGGGGAGCTGAGTTCGAATTCCAGTTGAATTCATTGCATTCACTTATGCGCAAATACCATTGGGAAAGGTCTCTTTTTTCCAGTTATGGGTTAAATAACAGGTCAGATTGGGTTCTATAGCCTTGGCTGGCAACTAGTCTATCACAGAAAGCAATGGCAACCTACTGCGGGATAATCTTCTGCCCAGTCAGTCATGTCTCTTTCGAAGACATGATCACCCAAGCATGTTTCAAGTATGGCACTTAACTGACTGGATATGGATGTATGTGGGGGGGAACTTGAGGAAGTAAGGGACATATGATGAGTGTTATAGCCTTGAAATCAGCCGATCTATAACTTCATGCAGACAAGAAATTATATAAATTCTTGGTGAGTTAATTACAAAGGCAGCACTTCCTATCTAAACAGATTAGGGTCAGAGTTAAACTTTATGCCAGACGATCATGGGAATAGTCCTCAAGGCTATACTAGAGAGGGCAGAGGTAGTGAGAAGTGCTCCACTAGCTTCTATATAGGGGATGTTCTAGTGAAGCAGACAGTGATGTCAATAGTTGTTGTGGGTGGATATGGGTCACCTGAAAAAATTTGGGTTGACTGCCAGAGTTATTGAAAGCAGGGGCAGCATTAGAGTTTAGACTGGAGGAGGACATAGTAGGGAATCTTGGTTTTTGAAGGGAGTTATATGGCCTGAGAATAAAAGACAAATTTAAAAGGGAGTTGTCTAGACTATCAGATTGATAAGATGCTTCTTGAGAATATAAGAGTATTTATTTTTTATTTCCTCATTTATACCCCAACCATTAACAGTGGGAATTAGATTGGGTTAACTGTTAATAATACTGACATTGGAAACAATTCAAATTCTAGCCAAGATAGTTTACTAGTTTACGTTCAATATGCACTAATGCCCTTGAAAAAAAGGTATGAACCCACTCCTTCTTCCCAGCTTTTGGGTAAATAATTATTTATATTTATAATTATTTAGTAAAATTTTCAAAATACTTTCAGAATAGTTTGTTACATTCACTACTGTACTAATACCTTCGGGAAAGGTATAACTACTTTCTTTCAACCCTAAGATAGACTGGACTCTCTAATTATGGGTGGTAACCAGTCAAAGAGAAGCAAACACTTGTAAAAAAAAAAAAAAAAAAAAAAAAAAAAAAACATATTGGGGTGGGGTGGGGGGTATTAATTATTCACCCAATACAAGGATCATGATCCACTCAAGGTAGAGGATTACTGATTGAGATTGTTGCACATAAGAGAAGGTAAAAAATGCAATTTAAGAGGATTTGTAGAAAAGATACTGGTTAACCAGATACTTAAAGAGGTTAAAATTATAATGATTAGGGAAGTGTTCTTTCAGGAGCCTGCTGCAGAGAGATAAATAAAAATATTAAAATCAATTCTGTAAAAATTGCTTTGTTCATATTTTGGATACAAAACTGAACAGATACATGTTTTGAGAAAAAATCTGAATGAGTCAATGTTCTTTAAAGGTAACTAGAACCTTGCTTGATTGTGAAGCAGTTAAAGCATGCAAAAGAGAATGTAAGTTTGAATCCTGAATGAAGGCACATATTTCTTTAAGGTTGTCTTGAGTGTGCAAGCTGGTAGACTGAATGATTGTAAAAAGATTAATCTACAAAACACTGGAATCAGGGTGCTGAATATAACATCAATCAGGTTTATATATATCTCCAAATGAAGAGAACCAACAGGTCTAAAATCCAGAGTTCTCCAGCATTTACTTTTTAAAAAAGTGCTCAATACAACATAGATTATAGAACATATTATTAAATTTGGTTTTATTTAAAATTAATTTATATTGCATCATGGAAATTTCTGTGTTTCGAGATCTAAAACTTTTATCTAGTCATCAGACAATTGTGACCTAGTGTTGTTGATAATTAAGTTATATGTTTTAAAATTATTGTAGTAGATGATAAATGGGTTGTGAAGATCATTGAGTGATAGTTACCAGTAAACTATGTCTTTAACTGTTTTATCATCCTGCTTATAATTAAAATACATTTGGTTACAATGGAATAAGTTAATGGTGTGTTTATTTTGGTTTGCATCAAGAAGGGGTCTGGCACCATGTTTTAAAAATTTCATGAAAGCTGTTTCATTTGTTTATCAATGATGTGGTTAGGGAAATTTTTGATGTTTAGGGTTTGTTTAATGTTGCTAAGTACCTTACAGAATAATGTGTTTACAAAAAAAAAACTTGTATTTACTCAACTACAAAAGTGAATGTCCTCAAAGAATTTTTTTTTTAATCATTTCACTCTAAGGAATGCGGGACCACCACTAGTATGCAGGGAGTTACTATGAGAGAAAAGACAAGTACAGTGGATATTGAAGAAAGGATTAAAAATAAACAAAATTCAAGAAGACAGAAATTGACATTGCATTTAAATTTTGGAAGATTGTAGCTATCAGAGAATCAAATAAATGAAAGGGCGTTCCACAGGTGGGAAGTGCAAGAAAAAGTGTTTGATTAAAAGCGGCAGTTACATTTAACTACTTTAACAGTAAAAGGGTAGGACCTAGATGGCAATCTAATAGCATGCTTAAATTCATGTGATTGGGACACCAGGGGAAAAAAGCTCATCAGAACAATTGCCTTGAAAATATTTGTAGAAAAGACAGCAGGAAGCCACATCATGGTGGTGAGAAAGTGACTGAAGTCAAGATGCCAAGTCAGAACCAATTACATTGCAGATTCTTCTCTGGATTTTGTAGAGAACCCCGAAATGAATAGCAGGAGCATCCAACCAGATATGGCAACAGTATTCAATGCATGGATCAATGGTAGATTTATAAATGTGCAAAATAGATTCTAACAAGAAAAACTGTCTGGTCTGACACAGAGACCCAACCCTCCTAGCAGTAGATGCAGCAATAGATTAATGCATTCGTTCCACACCAAGTCAGTTGAAAAAAGCAGTTTTGTTTTAGAGACATTAAAATTCATAAGCCATTTCTTGCCCCAGTTAATTACTTCCTTTTGAAGATCAGCAGCCAGGTTTACTTTGCCAGCCTTGTCTGATATCCTACTGAGACAGCAATAAATGGTGGTGTCATCTACATAGATGCCTACTTGGGAACTAATGACAAGAAGATCCTTGATAAAAATTGTCATTATAAAAACATGATTTATCAAGCCTAAGTAATCTTCAGATACATTCACAGATCTCACTCCTCAGGACTTCAAATAAGAAGGATTGTATTGTCTATTATTCTATAAATGCTTATTTGTATACACAAACTTACAAATTTATTTTTTTCAATGCTTTTAACTAACAAGCCAAATCAAAAAAAATATTTATGATTATTTGGCTTTTCAGTTGTTTAGAGAGCACACAAGATTGGCAATTTGTGTAAAAAAAATGTAAAATTTCAAAGTTAACATACATAAATAGGCATTTATAAAATAATAAAAGACATTCTGTGGATTGATTCATTCATTTTATACAGCTTATCAACTCTGTAGGTTATTTAAAGCCAAAAAATATCTTTAGATTGTAATAAATTTTTTGGAGGAGATAATATTTCAGTGGCAAATCTTACTAATTAACCCATAGCCAAGAAAAGAAAAGGTGGATTCATACCTAATCAAAATTTTATAAACAATACTGTGGATATAAAGTGGGGGATCAATGTTATATTACTATCAATATATAAACTGATCCCTCACTATAGGGTTATCCTAATTCTATACATTTATATTCCAGAGAATGTAAAGAAATTTGGAAGACATGACTGTGTTGCTAATCAGTATTGCACTGAGTGATTGGTCGGTTTTCTACAGACTATCAACCCTTTGCAGTTTATTTAAAGCCAGAAAATACTTTTAGATTGTATGAATTTTTATTTTTATTTATTTGGATGGGGATATAATGATTTAGTGATACATGTTTTAGTAAAGTGTATTTGTGCCTAAGTAATATAACAATAGCCAACTGGAATTGGAAGTCGGTTTTCAGATTAACAATTCCAAGTCATTATCCATTACACCACCTGCATATTCAAGCTTACAGAACCTGGTATTCTCAAGCAGTTACTCACCAAGGTACTAACCAAGATCAACATTGCTTAATTTTAGTGATCATACAGGAGCTGGTAGTGTTTCAATGTGATGCAGTCATAAGCCAATACATTCTGTAATCATTCTTATTTGAAGTTCTAATGATCAAAAACTCACAAAACTCAGAGCTGACGTCTGATAACTATTATTTCTGATTCCATATAATTATATATATGTAAGAGAGAGAGAGTGCATACATTAATGCTGCTATCAAGCAAACATTCCAAAATTTGTATATAGATAAGATAAATTCCTAGCATAAAGAATTTCAGGATATTACAAGATGATATGGTTGTTTTTTTTTGTTTTTTTTCCTTTTGCACCCACCTCAATACAAGAACTTGCTGGAGCTCAAAGCTAATTTAATACCCAGAAAGCAATAATAACTGCATATAATACAGCCTTCCCGTTACTACAAACCAAGATCCAGTAACTTTTTTTATACTCTGTTACATATCACTGATCCAGCATAAAATAAGATGCCATTCAGAGTATAGGATGCAAGAAATCTTGAAAAAAGATTAATATCTTCTACAAGCAAATATGCAAGCAATGAGACTTAGAAATTTCTTATCCATCAGGGAGCAGGCATAAAAAGTTCATATCACATATCAAACCTGACACTCAGGTAAAAATTAGGGTTCTCATCAAAAACCTCTAAGTGCTTTAACCTTATGTGAGCTATCACACAACATAAAACAGATTAAATATACAATGAAAAATAACACATATCCAGCAAAATTGAAGCAACTGACTGTTAGGTAGATATGCTCTTGGTTCTATTTTAAAACATGAAACCTTTCCTTTTTGTATAACAGGTCTTATTTTAAATTAAGGCAGTGGTCCTCAAACAGATTCAAAATATGATGCCTTCGTTTCAATCAGTCAGTCAGTCAAGTGCCATGCGCGATACACGCTTGGGCGATCATGTCTTGAAAGAGACATGACTGACTGGGCAGAAGATTATCCCACAGTAGGTTGCCATTGCTTTCTGCGGTAGACTGGTTGCCAGCCAAGGCTATAGAACCCAATCTGTCCTATTATTTAACCCATAACTGGAGGGAAGAGACGGATTAATTAATACCTTTCCCAAGGGTATTTGTGCGTAAGTGAATGCAAGGAATTCAACTGGAATTCGTTTTAATCACCTATGCACAAATACACATGGAAAAGGTATTAATCTATTCACCCTCCAGCTATGAGTTGAATAAAAGGACAGATTGGGTTCTATAGCCTTGATTGGAAACCAGTCTACCGCAGAAAGTAATGGCAACCTACTGCGGAAAAATCTTCTGCCTAGTCAGTCATATCTGAAAGAGACATGATTGCCCAAGCATGTATTATATACGGCAATTAACTGACAGTATTTTGCAAGTCTCTTCTTTTTTATGATTCTTTAAATCAATAAACACTGAATAAGTAAATTTGCTATTTACACTATTTACATGCAGACTGTTAAACCTCATCTGTTATTAACACAATGTTTCAGACATTGCCTCCCCTGCTACAACAACAAAGATGAGGACAATAGTCTGCATGTAGTGTAAATAATAACTCTTTATCCCAGAAATTCTAGTAGGCCATGCATTTAGGTTCACATGGCTCAGTTGACAGAAAAAAAAAAAAAGCAAATTTAGGTCTTTATGCCTAGAAAATAATGGCGTGTCAAAGGAACATGTTTTTCCCTTGACACCGTTATTATTATTATAACTACCTTCGCTCCTCAGCAATGTTTGTTTTGAAATGCGATGATTAGAATTTTGATAAAACCTAAACATATGAAAGTGACTTTATACATTTTAATAATATACACTGCCAAACAAAAATGGTTTAGTTTCAAATTCCTTGAAATATTTCCAGACACAACAAACATAGAAATAACAGAGTATATACTAGGTGAGGTGTTATGATCATAAAAATGAAAGTGAATTAAAATTTACACGTTTTTTTATTCTCTGTTTATACATTATATTGTTTATTGGAATGGTTAGCAAAACAGATAATTGCCAATTTAAGTGAACTTTATAAAATAAGATTTCCTTATAGTTAGTTCACAGATCTTAATAATTTAGTAAATGTTTAGAAAATTAGTAATACAAAATTGTTTCATATTTATTTCTTTATAAATTGGTAAATGATAAATATTGCATTAGATTAGTTTTTTTTTCAGTTTTTAGAATATTGCAAATATAAAATGATTCTTCTAAATAATTTAATGAAAGTGTTTATTTTTGTTATAAAATATATTGCTTAGGGTGAAATGAATATGAAAGAAAAAATTAACAAGGCTTCTGTTTGAAAACTCAAAATAATATTGACAGTATATCAATCTCATGTTTGCTTACAAAATAAAGTTGGTTTTATTGTAAGATGCACACTTTTTGCTTTGTTGAAAACAAAAATTTAACCAACTTAATTGATATTAACCTATTTGCTGCTAAGTCTATTGTAACTTGTATGTCAGGTTTTTCTTGAAAAAAAAATTTAAAAATCAAATTAAGATAGAAAGTATTGAAGAGTTATTTAAAAAGTGGCAATAATGCATTGCAAATAATGATGAATATGTTACTAAAAAGATGCAATTGTACTTTAATTTTTTTTTTTATAAAGTTGATAAACAAGAGAAAAAAAATTATTTACAACTGAATGTGTGTGTGTGTGAGTGTCAGTTGTATTGCCGAGGTCGATATGATACACAAAAAAAGTATGCTGCAGTATTATTCAGTACAAATATCTAGTGCTAAGCAGATGTACACAGAACAGTACAATAGCTACAACACAGAGACAGAACTTACAACACTGAGAGTGCTGCATGGGTGCCAGCCACTTTACAACAGTGTATTAGCATGTGTTTTTACATTTGTGTCTATAAACAAAAACAAAAATTATTCATGATTCAACCGAATAAAATCACATGAAAGAATGACACATTATCAATTATCATTAAGTTATTTTATTCATGACACTAAACTGATAATTTAGTAACTTATTTAACCTGTTGTAGCAAATGAATTAAGCAAGGTGCCAGTTTTCATGTGTCAAAGAAAGTAGGATACTGAGTCCCAATTTTTAGAATGGGATTACTTCTTAGAATATCTCAGAGTAAAATAAAGATAAAATACAACTGAACCAACATGAAGAAAGCACTGAAAAGCAAGGTTAAATGTCTTTATTTCGAAGAATTACCCTACCTTGTCTGTTGTCATTAGATGAAATTCTATTCAGGACTATAAAAGAAAGATACAAACCCTCTCTTGTTTTTTATTCTTTAATCCATAAGAGACCCTACCCAGCCAATTTCTTAATTTTAATCCAACCACATACACGATATTAATTGCATAAATATTTTTCTTTTAACTATCTGTACATACATAAATATAATTTTCACTTTCTCTTTTATAAGCTACTAGCATCATAGCTCAGCATTGCCTGTGCAACTCAGAATATTTTTTAATTAGATGATTAATGCAGCATGTTGCAATTTCCAAGCGCTTGTAGTTGCCGCCTCACTTTAAAACTCAGTTATATAAAAAAAATAATAATATAAAAAATTGTTGTTTAAAAATTGTTCAAAAATTTCATTAAAAAAACCTATTTTCTTTTGTTTTGCATAAACGTGAGTTGATGTTTTGTGTGACATTGTAAACAACATTGTGTTTTTGTTTCAAAATTACAGGGGAAAATATTTACATTTTTTGTTGACTAAATGAATTTCAGAAATTTTCAAAGAATATTTAAAAATGCAGACATTTAATTTTAGAGGAAAAAGTTACATTAATGCCACATGAATTACAGACAGTTGATTTCCTGCATTAAATATTTAGTGAAAAAAACTTTTTTTAAAAATTTTATTTTCTGAAGTATGAAATATTAAATCTGGAAAAAAAAAAAAAAAAAAAAGAATAATTAAATTAACCATTGACACTTTTTTTTACATATTTTGTTTTTGTTTGAAAAAACATTTTTTTTTTTTAAATATTTATTTTCTTTCAAAATTGCTTTTAAAAATATTCACATTTTTTGTTGACCATATGAATTTTTAAAATGTCAGAATAAAAATTAAATATAAAGGTTCATTTTTTTTTTTTTAGTTGCATTTGACACGTGTGATTTGATTTCTGTGATGTAATCTAGCAACCATTTTAGATGTTTATGGAGCAAATGTAAACAATCGGCTCCATTGGCCAAAAATTGCAAAAGGGAAAATTTGCTGAACTTAAACTCAAAAAGCATGTGTCGACCTGGCTTCCCTGTAGATATGTGTTTCTAGAAAGTTTGAATGGCATAGCTTTAAAAAAATGTAGGCGTGCATAGGGAGCAGTCACACACAGACTCACCGATTGCCTTTTTTATATATATATATATATATATATATATATATATGATACAGTCTCCATATATCACAACTCAATTTATTAAGTGATCCATGATATCTGTTGAAAATAATGATTAATCCTAGACTTGAACAAGATTGTGATAATCAAGGAAGCAATGTCTTGGGAGTCAATTCTGCATGTAAAAGAAAAAGGCTAAAAATAATGAACACATTAAAAATAATAATAATAATAATAATAATGTTCTGTGCTTGCCCCAAATGAATATAAAAAAATCGCCACGATAGTGTTGGGCAATATTTACATTGGACAATGTGCAAACATTATGGAAAATCTGTAAACAAACACTGGTATGAACATCACCCAGCACCAGTTACAGAAATAGAAGATGTCAACATTCTATGGGATTACACCATCTACACAGGCAGAAAAATTGAAGCAAACAGGCGAGACATTGTTAAAAACCAGAAAGAGAAAACTTGTCTATTAATTGATATGGCTTGTCCAGCGGATTGTAACATAGCAACCAAAGAATTTGAAAAACTATCAAAATATAAAGACCTGGAAATTGAAATAGAAAAAAATGTGGAAATTGAAAACAAGAGTTGTGCCAGTGATAGTAGGTGCGCTTGGAATGATAAAAAATGGAACAAAACAACACATTGAAAGAATCCCTGGAAACCCCAGCTTAAGAGATATACAAAAAATTGTCTTATTAAGTACAGCCCACACACTAAGGAAAACTTTATCTATGTAACGCTAGAAATGATAGGGAAGATAGAAAAACATGAAATGGGGCCATAACAACACGCCACTACCTGCCTTAGGTCTCTCCGCAGACTTGGTAGTGAGACCAAAGCAGAAATCAAAATATGATGAAAAATGACACAATAATAATAATAATTTAAAAAACTGTCAAAATATAAAGACCTGGAAATTGAAATAGAAAAAATGCGAAAATTGAAAACAAGAATTATATCACTAGGTGCGCTTAGAGTGATAAAAAAAGGAACAAAACAACACATTGAAAGAATCCCTGGAAACCCCAGCTTAAGAGATATACAAAAAATTGTCTTATTAAGTACAGTCCACACACTAAGGAGAACTTTGTCTATGTAACGCTAGGGATGATAGGGGAGATAGAAAAAAACATGAAATGGAGTCATAACACGTCACGATCTGCCTTAGGTCTTCCCACAGACTTGGTTGGTAGTGCGACCATAGCAGAAATCAAAATATGATGAGAAATGACAGAATAATAATAAAAACGCTCACACTCAGTAATATCAACTATGAACATGGCCACAATGTGGTGATAGAGTTTGGGGCAAAAATTAGCACTATAGATCAGCGTTTCTCAATTGGTGCACCCCAAGTTGACAGAAGAGTAATCTATGAATTGTTTCTAAATTTTAAAAATAAATCTCTATTTTTAAAAAGTTAGAGAGATCAAGCAATTTAAAATCTTAAAAATAAATGCTTATTTTAAGAGATTTCTTTATTAATTTTTCTATTTTCAAATTTCAGGACTTAATTTTCCTTAGTATAGTTTAAACTGCATCCCAGAGTTTTTGTTATTCAACAAGTGTGCCCTAAATTAAAAAAAGGTTGATAAACACTTTTATATATATATATATATATATATACACACACAATCTGTTACATACATTATTTATATATGTATGGTACTTTAGTGCTAAGATATTCATTAATCCTAATGTTTATATATATATATATATATATATATATATATATATATATATAAAGAAAGTAACTAAGTATATGTGTATACACAAAGATACACACACATATATATATATATATATATATAAATATTTATCAGTTGCGAATAAAACAGTGCTCAATGCTGTATAACAGAGTAAAAATATATATTAATAAATATACATATCCTACATTTTAAGCACATTTTAAGGGCCAGTATAATATAACAAGCACTTGATTGTTAAAAGCACGAGACTCTGCATCATGCTTAAAAGTGTAGGATAATATATATATATATATATATATATATATATATATATAGAGAGAGAGAGAGAGAGAGAGAGAGAGATAATGGTGCCAAATCTGTAAATGAAGAGGATAATCCAAAAAGATCTATTTAATATAAAATATTGAGAGAGTGATCCATATAGAGATTAACCAGAGCAATATGATATACATAAAGGAAAACTCAGCACATCTATAGTTTATAACTGCTTTAGATGATGTGTTGAGTTTTTCTTTATATATAATATACACACATACTCACATATATATTCACTCACACACACATACACGACATCTTAGATAATTTTAACCAGATCAAATTACTGACAAACAAATACTACACCAACATGACTTTTCATACCTCAAAGACATAAAAGTCAGAATCTGAGACCATGCTTCACTGGATATATATACTAATAGAACAATCACCAAGTCAAAATTATTACTCAGAGTCCAATGATCAAGCAAGAATAAATCAGGCATTAAATAAGACTAATTCTTGCTATTGTCGGAAATTTACAGATGTAACGGGTCTCCTGATTGGCTGATTTAACCCGAACCTCGTTTTGAACTTTAGGCGGGCTTTACCAGAGGTTTTATGTTTTTTTTCTGATGGTTTTGTTCTCTCCTTTTTTCAGCTAGCACGAACAGTATCGGACGTATTTGTGCCGCTCCGGATTTTTGTTGCAGCAGGGCCTAAATTGGCGCCCACTTGTCTCGCTATATCGAGACCATCTTACCAATTCTTTGTAATCTTTTAGGCTAATGCCACAACTTTGTAACAGAGAAAATCTCTTGTTACCCTTCTTACCTTAAAAAGGATACCCTATGGGCAAAGCCTTGCCTTCCTAGAGAAAAATTCTCTAAGCACTATCATCTTATACCAAGATAAGAAACTGTGAAAGAAGCTGACCCAGAAGAAAGTTCCTGTACGTCGCGGATCGCAGTTCCTTGTGTCTTTTTCATCCCACTCCTAGACGGAGGATACTATACCAAGCTAAGCAGAGAAAAGAGACTATACCAAGCTACACTGTAGCAGCAAAATTCAGCATATTTTTGCAAGACAAATAAATTGTTTTTCCTATACCAGGTATGTCTTGTTATGTTTGATAATTTCCTTTCACTGCTTAAGCGCTAAGCTATGTGAATATATTTCTCACATAGCTTTTATTGCAAAAATATGAGCGTTACATATTTTATTGTAAATTTTTCCCTTCCAGAATTGTTATTTGTGTGATTTTTTTTTGGTGCTTCTTGTCTGCTATCTAAAAAAAAAAATTTTTTTTTTTTTAAATTTGTCGGAGAGGGGGTTAGTTTGACTGGATAAGCCTTGACATTTCCTTATTTTCTCTCTCTCTTCGCATGTTATCCTGGTATGCTTGAGGGCGGCATATGGCGAGAGAGCGGCAAAATTTAAAACCTGTCTCTCTTCAACCTTTAAAATTACAATTGGAGTGTCCTGACTTCAGTGGGTCTCCTTCAGCGGATAAATTTGAATTTCGGACATTTCTCAGAAGGTTCGAATTCTGCACAGCCGACTTGGGAAGATATAACATTTGGTGCTTGTTGTAGTGACATTTAGTGCTTGTTAATATAACATTTAGTGCTTGTTAATATAACATTTGGTGCTTGTTATGGTGACATTTAGTGCTTGTTAATATAACATTTAGTGCTTGTTAATATAACATTTGGTGCTTGTTAATATAACATTTGGTGCTTGTTATGGTGACATTTAGTGCTTGTTAATATAACATTTAGTGCTTGTTAATATAACATTTAGTGCTTGTTATGGTGACATTTGGTGCTTGTTATGGTGACATTTAGTGCTTGTTAATATAACATTTAGTGCTTGTTATGGTGACATTTGGTGCTTGTTAGGATGACATTTAGTGCTTGTTAATATAACATTTAGTGCTTGTTAATATAACATTTAGTGCTTGTTATAGTGACATTTAGTGCTTGTTATAGTGACATTTAGTGCTTGTTAGTGTAACATTTAGTGCTTGTTAGTGTAACATTTAGTGCTTGTTAGTGTAACATTTAGTACTTGTTAGTATAACATTTAGTACTTGTTAGGTCTCTCCTTTCTGTGTATAGTACTGTACGTAACAGGTTGAAGGACGCAGGATTCGATCTTCAGTCCTGTAACTCCAACTGTGCGGATTTGCAAAAGAAAATGTCAGAGGATGGATCAATTACCTCCCCCTTCCCTCCTATGAAAAGGTACTGGGGTATCATTATTCCCCTCGACAAGATACAATCAGACTTGCGCCCACTGAGATTAACATTGACGTAGACACTAAACGTGGAATTCTGTCTCAGACTTCCAGCATCTATGATCCGCTTTCCTTACTTCTCCCAGTTACTATTCAGGGCAAGACATTCGTTAGCCAACTATGGAAAAACAACTTGTCCTGGGATCAACAGATCCCTGAAAATTTTACTATCCCTTGGCAAACTCTTGCTAAGGAACTTAATGAATTAAGCGAATTTGAGTTCCCCAGACGTGTGTTGCAGGAGAGCTTCCCGGTGGAATTTATTTGTTTCTGCGACGCATCTAAGCTCGCATACGGGTTTTCTTTATATGTTAAACAAGGAAATCGATGTTCCTTGTTGTTCGCTAAAGCTAAGGTGGCTCCCATTAAGCAGAAAACCCTACCTACTTTGGAACTAATGGCGATCTATCTCGCTCTCAAAGTTGTTCCTAAGGTTATTGAAGCCTTGAAGCCTATCAACATACTTTCTATTTTCCTTGTGTCAGATGCACAAGTAGCCTTATCTTGGGTTTTAAATGGAAAGGGGTCTAAAGGAAATATTTTTGTGGAAAATCGTGTCCTGAACATAAAAAAAATGTTGGAGGACGTTAACATCAGATTTGGCGTCACCCCCTTGTTCAAGTATGTCCCTTCGTCGGAAAATCCTGCGGATTTGTTGACTAGAGGCCTTTCAGCCTCCAAGTTTAAACAATTGTTCGATTTTTGGGTATACGGACCCGATTGGCTAAATCAACATAACATCGACTGGCCAGTATCTCCATTACCTTGCCTTAATGACACCAACCGGAAGATTGTATCCTGTATGTTAACCGAGGATTCTCGCGCAGACGAATCCAGTCTTCCTTTAAATATTTCTAAATTTTCAACATTGTCTAGAGCGATCAACGTTCTTGAAAAGGTTTTAAGGTTTGGTGATAAGTTGATGCATCGACACACTGATACCTACCATAAAGCCAAATTGTTGCTTTTTTCTGATATGCAAAGGGAGGCGTTTCCCTTTGAGTTGGAATATTTGACTCAACCTTCTAATAAGGTGGTACCTCCTAGAATAACTGCCCTTGGGTTGTTTATTGATAGGGATGGTCTGTTGCGGACTAAAGGACGCATCCAGAATTCCAGTATACTCCACTTCGGAGTCAAATTCCCTATACTTTTGGGTAAACATCACCCCTTAACTGAATTGGTTATCAAAGAGGCGCATTTGAATTGTTGCCACATGGGAACCAATTCAACTCTTTCCAAGTTGAGATTATCCGGATTTGGATTCCCCAGGGAAGACAATCGGTAAAGAAAACACTTCGTAGCTGTATTACTTGTAAGAAAATTAATTCTTTACCGTATAAAGCTCCCTCGGGCTCTCAACTACCCACCCATCGGGCAAATTTTGTTCACCCCTTTCAACAAGTGGGTATAGATTTTACCGGCCATTTCTTGGTAAAGTACAAGGATGATGAAATAAAGATGTACATCCTGCTATTTACCTGCATGAGTCTTCGCGCAGTGCATCTGGAGCTTTTGCCTGACATGAGCTCCAGATCCTTCCTGTTAGCCTTCGTCAGATTTACCAATCTTTTTGGCGTTCCCTCTCATGTCTATTCGGATAATGCTAAAACCTTTCTAGCATCCGGCATTATGTTGTCTGAAATTTTCGTTTCCGACGAATTCAGGGAACATTTTAGGTCCGCTTCCATTAGTCATCACACCATTCCCCTTTATTCCGCCTGGTATGGGGGCGCATGGGAGAGAATGATCAAAACCATGAAGCAATGCTTGAAAAAATTAATAGGTAGGAGGAAAATTCAGTATTTTGAATTTTTAACGATAATTTCTGACGTGCAGAAAGCGATCAACGATCGACCGCTGACTTATTTTACCGCTTCAGAAGGGGGCCTAGATATTTTAACCCCCAATCACTTTCTACAAACTGGCTACAATCCACGTTTGTTAATTAGTAACTATGGATCGGAAGATCTGTGCCCCGATCCCCCTAGTAGAATAAAGCTGGTGCAATCTTTGGAGTTAAGACATAAATATGTCGAAAAATTTAGGAAGATGTGGCACAATGATTATCTGTTGTCTCTGAGAGAGAGGGATACGAATTTGAAGGGAGATTGCCCTCTAAAGGTGTCAGTTGGAGAAATTGTATTAATCAAATCTCCTAATAAGACTAGACCTTTTTGGAGTCTAGGTAAGGTGCTTAGACTCATTACCGGGAACGATGGTAAAGTTCGCTCGGCCTGTGTGTTGAGGAACGGTTGCGAACAGGTTCATTCCTTAAAACATTTATTTCCCCTGGAATTAAAGGCAGACAGAAGCACATTCAGTTCCCCTTGATCTTATTCTATGAAAAAAAAAAAGTAATGGATAACCATTACTTTTTTCGTTCTCCGTTGGCAGTGTGTTGGAAATTTACAGATGTAACGGGTCTCCTGATTGGCTGATTTAACCCGAACCTCGTTTTGAACTTTAGGCGGGCTTTACCAGAGGTTTTATGTTTTTTTTCTGATGGTTTTGTTCTCTCCTTTTTTCAGCTAGCACGAACAGTATCGGACGTATTTGTGCCGCTCCGGATTTTTGTTGCAGCAGGGCCTAAATTGGCGCCCACTTGTCTCGCTATATCGAGACCATCTTACCAATTCTTTGTAATCTTTTAGGCTAATGCCACAACTTTGTAACAGAGAAAATCTCTTGTTACCCTTCTTACCTTAAAAAGGATACCCTATGGGCAAAGCCTTGCCTTCCTAGAGAAAAATTCTCTAAGCACTATCATCTTATACCAAGATAAGAAACTGTGAAAGAAGCTGACCCAGAAGAAAGTTCCTGTACGTCGCGGATCGCAGTTCCTTGTGTCTTTTTCAGCCCACTCCTAGACGGAGGATACTATACCAAGCTAAGCAGAGAAGAGAGACTATACCAAGCTACACTGTAGCAGCAAAATTCAGCATATTTTTGCAAGACAAATAAATTGTTTTTCCTATACCAGGTATGTCTTGTTATGTTTGATAATTTCCTTTCACTGCTTAAGCGCTAAGCTATGTGAATATATTTCTCACACTATTTGACCAAGACACACCTCTCTATGGTTGAAGGTCAATTTGTAACATTTTCATAAAGCATGAATAATAAAAACCTGCAATTAAAGTTAGTCTCACATTTTACAAAACTGAAAAACTAAAAGTTAAGTGTTCTTCCTCCATGCTTTTTTGCAAATGTGTTAATAAATTTGTCTTTTGAGGATTAAATCATTCATAACAGTTTTAACAATACAAAACTAAATACTGCAGACCTGAGAGTACTGCAGATTTTTGAAAATGTTAAACATACACTAAATGTTTTGAAAGGGTTAAATCAAAAATATCAATTTCCATGACTATAAAAGTGTTTTTCACTCAGGCCTAGATAAATCAGCAGCAATAATCATGATTTGAAACAATAGAAATTTTGAATAACGGGTTGACAAGTTCAAGAGGTGAAAATTATCAAAGCTGATTATGCTACCTGCATCACAATCACAGGACCCAGTGAAACTCCCTTTCGTTTACTTGCTTAGCTACAAACTTCAAAAATTTAAATGTAATGTTAATTAGCATCTTCTACTTCCTTGACTCCTATTCATCTTTTACCCTTTCCTCAATTCCCCCTGTAAGTCAGTTAAGTGTAATACATGACACACGCCTGGGCTATCATGTCTCTTCCGAGACATGATTGACTGGGCAGAAGATTTTCCCACAGTAGATTACCATTACTTTCTGTGGTAGACTGACTGTCAACCAAGGCTGTAGAATCCAATCTGTCCTGTTATTTAACCCATAGCTGAGAGAAGAGATGGATTAATACCTTTCTCAAGGGTATTTGTACATAAGTGAATGCTATGAATTCAACTGGAATTTGAACCTGGCTTTCCAATTTCTCATTGAGCCAATATCCACTGCACTACAAACCGGGTCTTTTCTCTCACTTTAACCTTCCATGCATTAGTGCTAGTCCCACCTTGCTTAGGGTGAAATGATCGAGAAAAAAATACATTTGTACAGGAAATTAAAGAATACCTGAAATGTCAACTGACGCTAATTCGATCGGGTTTCAATCCTGGGTAAAAAGCAATCGGATGTCTAACTGTACTGATGAGCTGTGATACAGCAAAACAGATCTGTCTGCGGATGACTATTTATGCTCTCACACCCTGATTGAGCACTCTGGAAGAATGGTAGACTTTGAAAAACAGTAGTTACTATGGCATATACGCATCGTTCATTCAGCAATGAATTAGAACACACTCAGCTATTGGGCGTGTATAATGATAATATACATGTTAAAAAGTTTGCCTCCTTCTACCGAGCGCCCATAGCTCAGAGGTAGAATTGCCAACTGACGCCAATTTGGTCGGATGTCTAACTGTACTGATGAGCTGTGATACAGCGAAACAGATCTGTCTGCAGATGACTATATATATATATATATATATTAAATAACTTTATTTCAATTATGTGTGTGTGTGGATAGATAGATAGATAGATAGATAGATAGATAGATAGATAGATAGATATGATAAAATATAGTTTTAAGGTATGCTGCATTTATGGGTTAAAGTGCTCAATATCAAGGATAGAGTGTATGCAAATATAATAGTGGAAATTGAAGTCAACACCCAGAAGTGACCGCCTGTTTATGCTAAGTATAACTGTCAGGACATTATATCGTTGTATGAAATGGTGAGGAAGAAAAAGATATACATTTAGTATTAGTCTAGCTATAAAATTCTGTGACTTCTGCTAGTTTGTCCATTAAACACTCTAAAGTATCCGTACACAGATTAAAACCAAATATAGGGGAGAAGTGCAAACAGGTAAGACAGTACAAAGCACAATGTTTTACTAGGGTGTGTATCATAGCACAATAAATTTTCATTAAGTTTTGTGGAAAATTAAGAGTTTTATTATTAAAAAAATAAAGTACTCCTACTATTTCAAAATCAATTTAATGATTAATATAACTAATACTAAATTAATTATTTTAATCAAATTTTAATTATTATTATAAAAATACAATATTGTTTGATAGATATCTTAAGTTTTCATATATACAAGAATCCAGTTTCCAGTTTGCTCTACGTTTGCAAGAATTATAAACAAATCACAAGGCCAAACACTTCAAAAAGTTTAAATTTAACTCCAGAAAGAAATATTTACACATGACTAGTTAGCAGAATATTGCATAATCAAGAGTAAGAAATCCTTAGAATCTATTTTTCACTGTTAAAAATGAAAAACAGAAATTTTCTTAAAATATAGTGTAACTATAAAGTCCTAAAATTACATTTATTAAATAAATTATTAAACTATAAAATTGGGTTTTTGTCAAAATATTTTCCAAACAAATCAGCTGATTCAACTTTTATCAATTGGTTTACAAAATTAAACAAAATGTAGAGTTTATAAATCTTAACAAAAATGTTAGCAATAACTTCAACAATACTAAATACTGTGAGGATTTCAACATGCTTCAAGTGTATTGCAAAGAAACTTCTATAACTTTTTGCTGTTATTTTGCATTGAGCACTTTTATCAACATTCAGCATGCATTGTGCATTATTTTATACTTACATTTATACAAATAAATTTTATTAAATTTACCATTTATTAAAGTGGTTGTATGTATTCATAAGATATATGAACTTTAAAGTTAAGGGAACATGCACCTGTTTTAAACTGTATTAGTCCTGTTGTGGTGCAGTGGATATAAATTCAGAATGAGAGATCGGGGTGCTGAGTTCAAATTCCACTTGAATTCCTTGCATTCACTTACATGCAAATACCCTTGGGAAAGGTATTAATCAGTCTCTTCCCTTCAGTTATGGGTTAAATAATAGAACAGAATGGGTTCTATAGCCTTGGCTGGCAACCAGTCTACCACAGAATGCAATGGCAACCTATTGCGTGATAATCTTCTACCCAGTCAGTTATGTCTCTTTCGAGACCTGATCGCCCAAAGTGTGTATCACATATGGCACTCAACTGATTAGTCCTTTGCCATTTCTACAGAATTTGCTTTTATGCATCATTTTGCACAATTTATGAACATCATGCGTGAAACAAAACAACTTGCAACCATAATCTTTATTCTAAATATATCACTGATGATTTTTGACGGTGTATCCGAGAGATTTATTTCACAATATATCTGATAAAATATGACCACACCCAGACATCTGTAACATTCATGAATATAAATACCAAGGCAGCATTTTAAGATATAGATCAGTGCTAAGTACACTAAAGTCAGTTTTCAATGTATCAACCTGTTTTATTTATGCCTTAAAGATATGAAAGGTTTAACAGGTTTATATATTTTATTAACATTCTGTTTTTTATATATTTACATCAATTATTTCTATAAGAATTTTACAAATTTAATAGTAATAAAAATATTGATGGAGGTTTATATATATATATATATATATATATATATATATATATATATATAGTAATTTGTTCTAATTCATAATTAATTATTAAATAAGCTAAATTATACTTCAATAAACACAAGTTCAATAGAATACAAGGGTACTGTAATTCAATAAACAAATTTAAAAGGTCAGGGTGAATTCATATTGAACATAAGATTCATCAAACTATCTTTGTTTTTTTGCCAGTCATAATGGGCTCCAAATAATATAAATAAAAAAAAAATTAAGAAATAGGTAAAAAGATCCCCCTCCCAAATGATATCCTGAATTGACCCATGGGGGAAGTAGAATTCCCCTCTGGTTGGAAACACTTAATGTAGTAATTTTGTGGTGGGACACTTTATTACTTAACAACAACAGAAAATAATTAACCCAGTCTATATCCAGTAGAATCTTCTATTAAAATTAGATTAGGTCTGTTGATTTCACATGTTAACATTTTTCAGTTAAATATTCAGATTTTTGTGTGGGGCACCTAGTGATGATCAAACTCATTATTAAGTAGCAATAATAAAAAAAGAATAGCCTTGTTAACCACCAGTACAAAGCAAGACACCTGAATATCAGTTATCTTTTTTAGAAGATCAAATCTTACTCTTGAGAAGATATATCCATATTCTCTTATATCAATCACATACAAGCAGTGACTACACCTGTGTGTTCTTTGGGTTGTTTTCATTGACCTTTATACTGAACTAGTTACCTTTCAAACAACCAACCTATTACAAGTTCTATGGATATACTTCTGAAACCTTATGAGATGAAATGTGCATGTCTCCTCAAAGCAAAAAAAAAAAAACTTTCAGAAGACAGCAGACACTAAAGTGCTTGCAACCAAAGCATTGTAATAAAACAAAAATGAAGAAATTAGTGTAAACTAATAATAGTCCATAGGAAAAAAAACAAAAAAACAGGAAAGAACTATAAACCATTTTCTAGAGATTTGAAAATGAAGGGGAAAATAAAGAAGCTCTATAATGAATTAATTTTGTTCAGAAATCCCAAAAATGCAATACATATTGAAGCAACAAGAAATATAAACAGAGTTATTTCTCATTACAGCACCTATTTTTTCTAATACTTTTGAGGAAGGCCTGAATTTATTTTGTCTGCATAAAATTAAGGAGAAAAGTTTGGATAAATAATCTACTCTTTCCATCATTATTTAACCTGGAAATCACAGCATTTGGTTGCTATATCTATTGACAGTTATAAAAATAATTATGGAAAATATGACACTGAAATCTTAAGGTACATTGCAATAGCAAAAGATGTCTTCCAAAAGCTAAGCAAAGTATTAAGAAATAGGAAAATTTCATTACAAAGAAAAATATGCTAAACTATTAGATAGTATCAATTATCCTATATGGCAGTGAATGCTGGACAGTTTACTCATAGATAAAGAAGAGACTTGAGGCAACAGAGGCATGGTTCTTCAAAAGGATTCAGAGAACATCATGGACCAAAAATGTGAACAACAAAGAAATTTTATGGAAAATGGGGATGAAAAGGGCAATTCTGCTTTGAATCAAAAATCAAAAGTTGATATTTCTGAGGAACATAATTATGGAAAGAAGGCTTGAAGAATTTAACACTCATAAGACATATTGAATACAGGAGGAATAGAAGAAAACAGCAAGTAACCTACTTAAGGAACTTGTGTAAGTGGATGACAGAATAGAAACTGGGAGGGATAGTAAGAAGATATACTTTAGTGTAACAAAGGATAGGAAGTTTTAGAGAGTCATGATTGCCCATGTCCTGAAGGTACATGGCACACAAAGGAATATAATTTACTATATATTTTGTCAACTATGGCTCAGATGAACAATTATAATAACCAGACTTTGCATATCCAGGCATAATTTAAAATCAAGAAAACAATTCTATGTGCTGTATTCTTTCAGGAAGTTTCCACAACTTTCCAACCTTTGTAATTTCAGCAATGTTTGTTTCTTTGCTAAGTACCACACACTTCTGCCATCCATTCACACAAGCTCATCAGGTAGGCAGTCTGCTGCCTTCCTCTGTCTCTCTTGCCTTCAATATACCTGGTGAGAGTTAAATTTTCTAAGCCCTACATCCTTATTATGCATCTAAGAAATTTCAGCCATCTTTTTTTGCAGAGTGAGTAGTCATGATCAAATGCAACATAAATAACACAACTGTCCAACAAATAAAATTGACAAAGTTTGCAATAAGCAATAAAAATAAAAAAAGTTAAAAGAATAGGTAAAAAAATGATACAAAGCAAGCAAACAATAAATGCAAGGCAAATTAACAATAAGGCAAAACAACATTAATATAGCAAACAGTTCATAAACTAAGAATTGACATCAACACACAAAAACAAGTTCAGACAAGCAAATGTAGCATTTTGACTTTAAGACAAGACAGACTGGGACTGAGTCAGATAAAACTGAGAACTGGCCTATTTTATTGGCTAAGAAAAAACCCCAGCATGCATTTGTGTGGGAAAGTGTTTGGCAGTTATTCCCAGAGTTTGATAGGTCTTTTTTTTCCTTTCTTTTAGGTTTCCCTGTGAATATATGGTATTATGGTACATGTTGTAGAAGTCAAATAACTTACCTTTCAACATGGCTGTCTCCTTTTGTCTCCCTGCAGGAAGGTGAACATTCAAGAGGGTGGATATTGTGCTCAATATTTATGGAGCTCAATATCCACACTCTTGAATAGAGCACCTTCCTACAGGGAGACAAAAGGAGACAGCCATGTTGAAAGGTAAGTTATTTGATTTCTACACATGTAGGATTAGAAGTTGATGGATGAGTTCTTGTAGTGAATGAACAAATTGTCATGAGTGATTGGGTTGTGAATCTGATTAGCTATGTCGAGGATAGAAAGTGTTGAACAGCCTCACCCCACTTCAGCCTTGTGCTAAAATTATTATATTCTTACCATAATATACATACATTACCAGTGGTTTTCCATTTCAATTAAGACTTGTTGCTTACTTACTCCATCCATGGTATTCTTAGCATCTGCCACTAATTCATACTTTATATCTTGGCCTTTTTCTCTTTCTGAGAACCATACATTTTGTTTTCTTACAGTTGAGTTCTTTTTTCAGTAAATTTTCGTTTTAATTCCTTTCGCTTTCCCCTTCAAATTTATCCAAAATAGCATTATCTCTGTGCAAATGTATATGCTGAACTCAAATCAAGTGTTAGTTATTGAAGAAACTTACCTTTTTTTTATCTAAATGTCCATAAAAAAGAAATCTTGCACTTTTTCTCTCCTGTAACTCTTACGAAGTCTGTAATTAACTGCAGAATGACGGACTGCGTAATGCAACGAATTTTGGCACATTTTTGCACTATTTTTCTTCATTTACTGATACTTCCGGTGATGTACTTCCAGGAATTAAAGTAATGCGCTATTGTATTTCTACGCTTATTACTCTCAAAACAGGAAGTACATTGCCAGAAGTTTCAGTAAAGGACGAAATTTGACAGAAAATTGCTTCCTAAGTAGAATGTCATTCTGCAGTTAATTACATGACTTTGTGAGAGTTATGGGAGAGAAAAAGTGCGAGATATAGTTCGTTTTTTTATGGGCTTTTAAAGCAAAAAAGTTTCTTCAATAACTAATTGTTGATTTGAGTTCAGCATATACATTTGCACAGAAATAATGCTATTTTGGATAAATTTGAAGGGGGGGAAAAGCCGTCGGCACCTAAAACGAAAATTTACCCTTTTTTCTTTCTTTTCTTTACTACTTTGCCAAGGAGGTCCTGCTATTTTTATTTTTGTTTCTACCATCAACAATGTCATCTGTGTATCTTGTAGCATAAAGATTGTGTTCACTGATACTAAATGCTAATCACTGTAGGGGTTGAACAAATACAGTGAGAAGACACATCCTTGGATTACAAGGAAACAATAGAAATCTATAATTTAAGAAGTTACTAAGGATTAAAAAAGTGATTTCAATATAATATTTCATTTTTTTAAATTAAATTAAGTTTTTTTTTTAAAACATTTTACCCTAATAAGGCAATAAAGCCACTAAGACACAAGTGGTTAATGAGTGAGAAAGAATGAGAAAAAGAAAACTAAACAGAAAAATAAAAGAACAGGAATTAAGACAGACAATAATGATTGAGATTGATTTTAAAAAGCAAATTAAATTCTAAGTTGACTAAAAAGCAAGAAGCTGGATGTGAGGCCCTTTAAGTGAGACATGTAAGAGAACAAACTGTTAGCATAGAAATTATGGATACATCTAGCCATTTCAACAAAATGAGAGCTTACCACAAATTTTGCTTGTTATAGCAATTTGGTGATTTTTCTTGTGAATAATCTTAAGAGAGGTACACAATATTGAACAACTAAAGTTTCCTGTTTCAATAACATCCAAAAACACATCTCCACCACCTTGTTGGTAACAAATTATTTTTCCATCCTGAAACCCTTCTCTCACAGATGAGATGTGACAAGCCACTCAATGTTCTATCACTATTTCTGCGGAAAGTGCTCAGATGAACTACATTCCTGAGTGCCATCAGTTATAAGCTGCGCACATTGTCAGTCAGTTAAGTGTCATACTTGATATATGTTTTGGGCGATCATGTCTCGAAAGAGACATGATTGACTGGACATAAAATTATCCTACAGTAGGTTGCCACTGCTTTCTGCGGTAGACTGGTTGCCAGCCAAGGCTATAGAACCCAATCTGTCCTATTATTTAACTCATAACTGGAGGGAAGAGACTGATTAATACTTTTCCCAAGGGTATTTGCACGTAAATGAATGTACCAAATTCAACTGGAATTTGAACCCGGCTCTCCGATTTCTCGTTCTGAGCCGATATCCACTGCACCACAACGCACATCCTCACTGCATTCCATTAATGAGAAGTACGTTCCATTCAAGTAGCTTCTTCCTGCAAATGACTGCTCCTCCCAAGATGATGTTTTCTCCAATCGCTACAATCTTAACCTGTTCAAGTTCATGATTAACTATTATCTTCCTCACATGTATGTATAAACTCTGCCCCTTAATCTGTAACCTTATACTTTGAGTGGATCCTGAGCTTTGTACAGGATAAACAGGATTGTAATTCTTATTGTAAAAAAAAAAATTCACTTTTCTGACAGAAGCAAACCAAGAACATGCCAAAATTCATGTATTTATTCATCTCCCAAGTTCGAAATTCCATTTCAATCACTTACAGCAAATACCCTTAGGAAAGGTTTTTACTAATCCATCTCTTCTCCCTCCAGCTATAGGTTGAATAGTAGGACAGATTAGGTTCTATAACCTTGGTTGGCAACTGGTCTACCACAGAAAGTAATGGCAACCTACTGCAGGAAAATCTTCTGCCTAGTCAGTCATATCCCAAAAGAGACAGGATCACACAAACATGTATCATGCCAATTGACTGACCTGTATATGATCAATTGATTTTGTTTTGTTGCAGGGATTGAATTTTCCACTTTTACATTGGTCCTACTCTATACTAGACAGGTTCTTTTGAAAAGATAGTATTCTATCCTGACTAAGAGAAGTACAATAAAACCTAAAAAACATTTCAATTCTGCTTTTGTAAATGGAATTTAATAAGATGTCTCTGGATCCACAAAAGTAAGGTTCTTATTAAAATATGAATTTTAAATGTGAACACTAAAATAAGAAAACATTTAAATCATAAATCTCTCTGAATTTGTGGGATGAGGTGTTAGATTATTCTCCTTCCACATCTAAGGATATCTAGGCATTTTATTATTAACAAACACCTGAAGAAGACCTAACGGTCGAAACGTTGTGATGATAACATTCAACAAACATGTCCGAATATAATAAATAATTTTTATAATTTCATTCTAATGTCCATGATACAGACACATGTTTTGATTGTTTTTTTTTGTTTTTTGTTTTTTGTACGTATCTGTTTGAGAAGAATAACTTTTGAAGCACTTCGACAGTAATCAAATTAATTAACTCCAAACAGCTTGCAGGGTGTGCTTACTCTGTCTCTAGCCACTTACTTTACAAAACTCATCATTTGTTATTTTCCGTTAGATGATCAGCAGGTCATTAAATATCATCCTATGGGGATTGAACTCACTGTTTAACGAACTGACAAGGCAGACAAGTTGAAACCAGTGCACCACACCTGGTGCTAACATCTTTGGAAAAATAAAACATTTTTCGTAGACATTTTTAGATTCTGGCGTTTTGGTTTCGACATTTATGGAATTAATTCCATAAATTAATTATTGCATCGTCGTCGAAATTAAGATAATAAATAAATAATTGTTTAAAATTAATTATTTTAAAAAGATGAAAAAAACAGAACAAAGACACTTGTCAAATTTTGCAGCAATAAGAGCAAAGACTTGCAATATACTATTAATAATATTGTTACCTAGTCATGTTATGAACTAAAAACTGGTGTGATTGAAAAATAGTAGTAACAAGTTACAACTGTAACATACATTAACTTCTGTTAAGTTAAGAATATTAGATCTTCTTATGTGAATTTATAGCTACTTCTTCAAGAATCAAAATTAATTTTTACGAATAACTGAACTTTTGACTAAAAAAAAAAACAAAAAAAAAACACGGATCAACAGCAACTGTTGAAGAAAAAAAATGGTCAAATTTGGATCGAAGTTAGTACTCAAGTACTACTACTAAAAATTGTGTATAAACAACTCAATCAGTAACTTAGTATATGGGTTAAATTTAAAAACAACAGTAAAAAATGAATTACTAAGACTAATAATGTTTTGAATACAAATAATTTAATAAGGATTGTAAAATAGTACTAATAAAATTAAAAATGAAGGAAGAGGAATTGCCAAGGAAAAAAATAAGAATAGAGGAACTAACCTAAAAAAAAAAAATAAGTGAGGGTGCTTGTTTTTTCTTTTTTAAAATAAAATTCAATCTATTTATATGGAACTAAAATAAACAAACACGTTAAAAAATAAGTTGTTTTGTTCTTTAACTTAAAACTTAAAAAAAAAAAAACTTTAAATTTATAATATTTTCGAAATTCAATCATTTCCCCACCAAACCTATTCACTTCAAGATATTCATTTTTTTTTTTTTGCCCTTTAGGGTTCCAGCATCTGTAAATTCGGATCATTTTGTTCATGGAATCAGAAATTATTAGAGTTGGCAAGGCAGAAAACTAAAGTGAAAAGAAAGAGAAATATGATATACTTTTTTTTTTCAAAACTACTCCATATTTTTTTGGTGGGGGGTTCAACTACAACACTTTTCAATTCGTGCTCAGCTTTGTAAAAAAAGAAAAGTGTTACTGTAACTTAACAACACAAGGATAAAATCTTTCAAATGTACTCTTCACTTGCACGATTTTTTAAACTTATTTTTACGTATTAATTAGGCCTATTTTTTTTTTTTTTTTGCTTCAGCCAAATTCCAAACGTCAGCTAATCTTCAAGAAAATCTTATATATTTTCTTCCAAATACTTCTCCAAGAAACAGCAATGACAACTTTTTAACCAACTTTTCGCTAAAGAATCCCACAGATTTACAAATAAAAGTAATTAAGACGTTTTCTTAAACGAGTCCTAAACTTTTGTAATTGATAATACCTGGCTGACAGACTGACAGTAAAAATTTGGGGGGTTCCATTTACAAAACGGTCCCCTAGTTTTTTCATTTGCCCCTAAGAAAAATCTAGGACCGATTTTTAAAGCAGAGTCTTAGAAAAGGTGGGGAAAAATTAAAAAATAAATAAAATTTTAACAATCTATTCTAACCGGTTTTATTTCTAAAATAAATACAAACATATCTTTTATAACAGTCAAAATGACCCCAAAGTAAGGGATCTGTTTACATTCGATAAAATGTTTTAAACTGATCCCCCAGTTTTCGTCCATCCTTACATGAAGTGGGAACTTTTTGAATTAAATATATAGTAATAAAAAATTAAGGTAACATAATTTTTTAAAATACAAAAATAGCATATATACTACAAGTAAATGTTTTTTTGATTATAAAAAAAAAAAGGAAAATACTTTTTAATATCTATCTAAAATACTGACACTATGGATGGAATGGATGGATCAAACAAAAAAAAAAGTAAGGGTCTTGTTTATATTAAATATTACCTTTTAAAATGATCCCTCAGTTTTTGTCCATCTGTATATCACGATTCTTTTACAGGGCCAATTTTTACAAGGGTAGGAAGCAAAGATATAAAACTACAAACGATAAACAATAATAGGGTGTATTTTTAACATAAAACATGTTTCTTTCGCTTCCATTTAAAGGTTCAGATGGAATGTCTAAGGGTTCTATTCTGGTTTAGGTTTACCAATATACCATAGTTTCAGGAATTAAAAGTAAAACCAATTCCCCCCAGCTTATGACCATGTTCTTTAAATTAAAAAAGAAATCCTTAGTTTATAAACACAAATGTTTAGCAAGAAACAAATTCTGTTGATAGTCGACACTATCGTTAACTTAAATCAGAATAAAATTAAAAAGTAAATTATTGAATTACTTACCGGATATTTTTCGGCGAGAAGGTAAATCATATTTTTTGGTAGGAACTTGAAGAAAAGCAATTATCACAGTGAAAAATATATTTCCTTTTTTTCCTTGAAATCTATCTCTTGGTTTTTGTCCTGTAAGGAATTAAAATCTTTGATTGCGTTTTGTTTGTTGTTTTTTTACCCACTTCTTGAATTTGGAGTCGAAAAAAAAACAAACAAACTTAAAACTTAATAATACGAAGAAGAGATCGTGCAAAAAGTCAGGAAACTATTTCAAAGAATTAAAAATAAATAAATACAGTAAAAAAGGAAAAAAAAGTCTTTTTTTTTTTTAGTAATTAACTTAAGTAAGTTCCAACTTGGGAGTTGATTTTTTTTATTTTTTTATTTAGTCTTTCTTTATCAGCCTTCTTTCTCTTGGAGAAATTAAAAAAAGAAGGAAGAAACAAAAAAATGATTTAGATAAAAGAAAAATTAATACCAAAAAAAAAAAAAAAAGAAGACGAGTTACAGTTTTATTATTTTTTTTTTCCTTTTAAAGACTAAAGAGTTATGAAGGCGGGTAAAATGAAAAATACTTTATGAAGGTAATCAAAATAATACATTCGGTGTAACAGTAATTATTAATTTTGTCATTCCACTTGTTATTCTTACTCCAAACGATAAAAACCGAAGATAAGGAAATATTATCCGGCCTCTTCAGGTTATTCCAAGCAAAAGTGAAATAAAATGTGGTATAGGAAGCTTTTACTACTTTTTCTCTCTCTCTCTCACACACACGCGTACACATATCATCCCCCTCCCTTTTCGCACACTGCTACTCCTCTCTTTGTCTTTTCTCTATCAGCTTCCTCTCTATATAATATACACTGCCTCTCGTTTCAGTTTACCCCTCTCTCTGTACTAATTATTTATCAACACGACTTACTCTCTATTTATCAATTTCCCCTTTTTCTCCATGGACACAATATCTACCTACATTTTTGTATTTGTCAACATTGCTTTTCGGCTTGTATAAAATCTAAATAATTTTTGCTTTTGAAATTTATTACTTTTCAAGTTCTGTTTCTATTATTTTTCATTTTAAATGAATGTTTTTAATTTGTTAAACTAATTATTTTCTGATAAAATCGTTGCACTGCATCCCTTAAAAGTTTTTTTCTGCTTTATCCAAATACATTAAATAAATAACTGTATATTTATTATCAAATTTACTAAATTGTAATACATTTATTACTTAATAAATTAAAAAGTTATGATCAATTCATCACCCTGTTGTTAAGTACCCACACTTAGACTTCGCTAGAGTAGACACGACAGAAAGTCTCCCTCTCTAGTCGCTCACTAAAGAAAGATTATTTTAAAAAATTGTTAATTTACCCCAAAAGTTGTTTACAACTTTAAATTTCTCCTTTTAACTTTTGTATTAATTTTTTTAAATCAAATACACCAATTTTTTCTTCACTCTTTTTTTTTAATTTCGTTATTTTCAAGATCTAAAAATTCAGTACGCAGAAAAAAACTTTGTCCAGTTCTAAGTCTCAACGAAAATCCCTTCATTGTTATTCCTTCTTTTAAGTTTGAATTTATTTTAATTTACCTAAAAAAAATATTTAGATGTTTTAACACCAACGTCCAAACTTTGAGATTCCCTTCACATCACATTAGTTAGCAATCACCTGAAGAAAATCATTATCAGTTACAGAAATGAACATTATTTTCGATTTATTTTTGTTTTTAGTATCCATCCTCCTTTCTCGTCTAGTATGCAAACACGTGGTGTGTGTATTACTATTTTTTTTTATTTTTTACATAAGTGGTGCGTTACATTGTCAAGCACTTTGTTCTAATTCTTGAGTAGTAACATAATTCCTTTCCTACAATGCTTTTGGTGTAAGTATTACACTTTTTAGTCTTTTCGATACATAAGCGAGAAAAATAAGTGTGTGTAAAAAAGTGCTTCACTTTTTAATTCTTTTTTAATCAATGACAAACCAAAATACTATTCAATTTCAAATTCTTTTCTTTTGAAAGAAAAGGTGTTATTTTGAAACATTTCTTTGTCGCTTCGGCTTAATTAAAAAAAACATATTTTTTTGTTTGAGTGTCAATGAGGATACAAGTACAAGTTTTTTTTATTTTTAAGTGTTTTAAGAAATACTTCTGCAAATTTTAAAAAAATTAAGTTTTTTATCCACGAGAAAAATCTTTATCTTTGCAACTATGTTAACTGAAAAAAGTTGATACCATTAAAAGATAAGAAACTTCTTCTCCCTGCTGTATTTAACTACTCCGTTGATTCTTTTAAAACACATAAATTTAAATAGTGCTGCTGCTGCTACTACTACGAAACTACTTCCGGGCAATCTTCACAGTTTGGAGGGAAACAAAGATGGTTGACAAGTCTCGTGAGATCTCGGAAGTTTTTCAAACTCCTCGGCAGACCGCGACTTAAGTTTCGAAGTTGCTAATACAACTACTACAACACTAACAGCCTCTAAAAGTCATGATATGGCTCATATGGTAAACACCGTCATTCATTTGATCTTTTTTATAGATTAATCAAGCACTTCAGATCACGAATATGGAAAAAAGTATTTTTTTTTAATTAATAAATTTCATAGGGAGATCCAGTTTGCTACGTACATTGTTTGTTACTAAATGTAAAAAATTGATCCTTATAACGGAAACCAAAACAAACAAATAAATGAATGAATGTTATGTTCATAAATGAAAATCACATGATGAAAGCAATGTTTGTTTGTTTTTTTTTTTGGCAAAAGGATCAATTTATATACCAAACTGAACTCCCCTTTAACTTAAAATTTATATATAGTTTTTTTTTAATGCGATCTGAACTGAAGTGATGCTAAAAGGTTTTAAAAATTATTCAAAAGACTGACTGCTGGAGTTTAGAGTCTATTGAATGAATGTGTACAACTTTTTTAGTTAAGTTGCTTAAAATTTAAAACCTTGTTTTAAGAAATTTCAACTCTAACAAAAATGAGGGAAAAGGCTAACTCGAATTAAATGAAAAATTATATAACATTTCCGTATATAAATTATAATTAGGCATTTTTTAAATAATAAATACATTAGTACTTTTTTCGTCACTTATCGAGCCCTCATTGTAAGGAAGTAAACAAATTTTTTTAAAATTCTCTTTAAAATCCAATATTTGTCCAAGTTTAAGGATTATTTTCTAAAAGTAAAGCTTACATTTTATTTTTACTTGAATGAAAATAACGTTTTTACGCAGTTCTGTGAGGTCAAAGGATAGTGTTGTACACTAGTGTAGAAAAACACTCATGTCCGAAAAAGCGCAGGAAAAAGTTAAAACCTAACTACAGGAGACGAGCACTGCAATAATCAAGCATTTTGTTATTTTTAAAACTAAATTTTCTTTAGTTTAAGAATATAATTTGTATTTTCTATACGCTTTTATTAAACTTAATTATTTATTTTCATTTTAGACTGACTGAACAGGTGACTTTAAAAAATTAGCGATTAGAGATCATAAAGTAGTCATAAGTAGTCAAGTCAGTCAGCATACGATATCAGAATTATTTCTTTTTTGTACATCCATATAAATAATCTAACAGTTGCTAAAAAGAAAAAGTCAAATAAAATTTCTTTAAAAAAGTTCACTCTCGAAAATGACAGTGATAATTTAAAAGACATTATCTTCTAGATTAGACAGGAAAAATAATCCACATTGAATATTTTTTTAAAAATTTACCTGCAATTTTTCAGTGTGGTTTTGAAATTCTTCCTGTTGCTATTTGCAACAAGAGTTCTTTTTAAATACAAGCATGTTTGAAGAATAAAAAAAATGACAAATAACATTTAAATAATATTTTCAAGTGTAAACAATTTTTTTAATGAATTTTAATGTTTTTTAAATTTTATTTATTTATTTATTTTTTTTTTTGCAACTGTTAGGTTATTTTTTGTATGGAGGCTTCAAAAATGTAAACTTTACAATGTAAAGTTTACATTTTTTTAAAAATAATCTTCAAACATGCGTCCTGGGTTTGACAATGAACTGCATTCGGCAACAAGGCCTCAAATTGGGAACTTTTGTTGAGGTGTATGGAACCACCTCTATTGCTGTTGTTCCCAGGTTCACCTTGACCTGGGGGTGGTAGTACCTGTTAGGGTCTCAGCTATGGGCAAATAGTCAAACACCAAACTGGGGTTAAAACACTCTGAAAGTATAAAAATAGATTTTTATAGTGAAAATTTTAGTAATACTTTTCTGGATAAGAAAATATTACCAGCAATATATTTATGAAAAAAAAAATATTACCAACAATACATCTTTGAAGAAAAAAATATTAACAGCAAAATATTTTTGAAGGAAAAAAAATATATATACCAGTACTTTCGACAAAACCCCCTTTACAAAAATGCCTCAATGAAATCTGATCTACAAACTGATTTCTTACAAAGTATAGTGAATAGTACATGTTCTATCCATGTGTAAACCTATTGTAAAAATCTTATCAACATTAAATAACGCATTGAGGTTGATATGTTGTAAAACAAAGCAAATCTTCAAACATGTCTTTATTTAATAAAATAAACTCTGACAAAACACAGTGGGATTAATTTCAAAATTGCACTAGAAAATTAAAAGTAATTTTAAAAAAAAATAAATATTAAGTTTTTTTTCTTTCAAATTTGAAAGAAAATAACTATTTTTTTTTTAAATTATGCAAGCACAAATTCTCAAAAAGATGATTTTTGAGTTTTATTGAATTATTTTTGGCAAGATCCTTGCTGAATTTTCTATATGTTCGTACTCAATATTGCATAGATTTTTTTACTAAAATAATTTCTTCAGAGATTTCTTTTTACATAACTGTTAAAAATGTGGTTGAACACCTCGCCCCAATTAAAAAGTATACACACAATATCAAAAAGTGGGTGTGAAACATACCCCTCAAAAATATTTCCCCAAGGTTTAATTCCTGAAAATTTTGTTTGAATTGGATAAATCCCTAAATTTCGGCAAATATTTTAAAACTGAGTGTTGACTTTTTGCTTTCATTACAGGAAAAATGTATTCCTTTTAGTATGTTTAATGAATTGTAAATTGAACAGGCCATTTTATTAAAAAACTTTGTAGAAATATTGTTTCAGAGTTAGTTTTGTCTCCTCACCAATTTGGATATCTCATGAAGGATCACAAAATCTTTTTACAGTTATATAAATAAAAATCCCTGAAGATGTTAATTCAGTAACAAAAATTATGCAATATCAAGTGTGAACATTCCCCATAAAATAATTAAATGAAGCTAAAAGATTTTTTTTTAAGAGTTGATTCTTGCATAATTTAAAAGACATTATCTTCTAGATTAGACAGGAAAAATAATCCACATTGAATATTTTTTTAAAAATTTACCTGCAATTTTTCAGTGTGGTTTTGAAATTCTTCCTTTTGCTATTTGCAACAAGAGTTCTTTTTAATAAATACAAGCATGTTTGAAGAATAAAAAAAATGACAAATAACATTTAAATAACATTTTCAAGTGTAAACAATTTTTTTAATGAATTTTAATGTTTTTTAAATTTTATTTATTTATTTATTTATTTATTTTTTTTTTGCAACTGTTAGGTTATTTTTTGTATGGAGGCTTCAAAAAGAAATAATTATGAATTACCTTCTTTGACTACTCTTCCTTATCATAAGAATAATATTCAGTAACTCTTAAAATCAGAATGATTAAAAAAATATTTTATGATCTCAAACAGGTAAAGAAATAATAAAAAATAAGAATAATGAAATAAACTGAAAAGTATCATTTTACGAGTTTTTAACTAATTTCTTTTTTTTATACTTCTAATTTAGTATAAAAAATACAATTATTCATTCTAGTAACTTTCATATGAGTAAAGAATAAAAAAAAATCTATATATTTAAACTATTGGCTTTATAAGGGTAAACATAACTTACTTAAACATAAATACCAATTTCTTGATTATTACACTACTGGTGTTCTCAATTTAAAAAAAAATATTTTATTTTTCCTCACTTTTGAAGTCAGGGATTGAAAGTAGAAAATTGTTGTTGACCTTTGACATTACAGGCTACCATGCATAAATAAATGTTATTTTCATTATGTCTTCAGTAGAAAGCATTACTTTTACAAATTCTAGTTAATTAATCCTTTGATTTACTAAATAACTTCATAGGAATTATATTCTCTATATTTTTTTCAGCCCATAAAATTCTATCTGAAGTTTTGTTTGATAAACAACAAATACTGATAAAATATGAATGTTGTTGTAGACCCATCATGTGTTATTTTTGGACCATTAAAAAAATAATAATAATAACTCCCTCCACCACTCCCACAAATTCAAGAAAAAGACTTTCACAAGCTAGTATAAAATTATTTTCTTGACCCACTTTACAGATATAAAAATAGAAGCATATTGCTTCTCGGGACTCAAAACAATTTTGGAGGCCAGTTTGATCTACAAATGCATGCACACACACGCATGCACATAATGTCAGATGACAGCCAGCAACTGCTGGTTACGGCCTTGTCCACGCACTGACAGAAACATTAGACTTACCATCAGAAAGTAAGTCTGTCCACACAGCTCACACTGCATTAAGTGCACTTATTTACTGCAAAGAAAAAGTGAACATTTTTATTATGATTGTATATTTTTGAAAAGAATACATAAATGTTATTTTAACTGATGTTTTGCTTCTACTTTTCCCCAGAAAATAACCTTTAATGTGTTTTATTTAAAAGATGTGTTGTTGTTAAATGTTTGGAATTCTGATAGTCAGATAATAACAAAAACCTGGATAGACAGATCCAAACAATTTTGGAACACATTTCTTAGACAAGTATTGTATTTTTAAGATATTTACAAATTTGTCGTTTATATTTTTCTTCTACAATTTGATTTACAATAAATAAATGTGCCAATTTTATAAAAATGCTTAAAACTTTATTCATAAGTGAGAATTTATTTTTCTTTTAATACAGATTAGCTTTAAGCTATTATCTTTCAAATTAAACCCAAATTTCACTTCGAAGAATCCATTTAAAATATTTAAATTGATTTTCTGTTTTTAGGAAGTCTATGGCAGTACCTTGTAAATAATATTATAGTACTATGGAGGTAGGCTAGATACAATTCTGAACAATATACAGTATTTTGATAAACCTCAACCTTCAAAAAACCTCATAAACCTGAAGGCCATACAGTGGTTTCTCCTACATAAGGAGGGATGCATGTTCAATCTCCATCCAAATTCACATTTTCTTTATTAAAGACTTGAAAACCGAGATTAATAAATAACAATTACTATATGTTGAAATAGATTTCTGCTCAAATACGTGTATCCACTAAGTATTACATTTGTAGTAATCAAAAGCTGGAATATTAGTCAATTGACAAAAATAGTCTTATATACACTCAAAGACTGTAATTTACCATAAGGAAGTAGAATTTTTTTTATAGTCATTTCACCCTAAGCAAGACAGGACTGCCACTGGTAAAAAGGGGGTTACATCGAGAGAAAAGAAGAAACAAAGCAAGGTACAGGGGATGTAGAAGAAAGGATAAAAGAAAGATGGAAATCAAGGAAATATAAAATGGCAAATGATGCTGCATTTAAACTTTTGGTGATTGTAGCTATCAGGGAAGCAAGTATATGGAAGGGAGTTCCACAGGTGGGAACTGGGAGAAAAGAAACGATAGAAGAATCAGTTAAATTTAAAATATTTAAATATTCTGACTGTAAAAAGGTAGAACCTTGATGCCATTCTAGTATCATGAGTAAATTCCTGTGGTCAGGTCACCAAGGAAAGAAGCTCATCAGAGTAAAAATCGTGAAAATATAAAGTAGAGCATTCTATTCTCGGGGATGGATGTTCCACTATAACACCAGGGAAAGAAGCTTATCAGAGCAAAAGTTGTGAAAATATTGTAGAAAAGATGAAGTGTAGCTACATTCAGTTGGTGAGAAAGTGACTGAAATCGAGCTACTAAATTGAGATCGATTACATTGCAAATCTACAGCTATATCGTGTTGAATACACCGGTTCCCGTCCGATCACCAAAGTTAAGCAACATCGAGCCTGGTCAGTACTTAAATGGGTGACCATTTGAGAATAACAGGTGCTGTAAATGTAAGAACCAAGAATGATCCACTGGTCCTCCAGGTTTGGGGGTTGGGTGCAGGCTTAACAACCCTGCCACATAAAAAACAGTTTGTTACAGAAACAGCAACAAAAAGTTGCTGCCCTATGCACCATCTGGGTGTGATGGATAAACGAAGATGATGACATTGCAAATCCTCCTTTGAATTTTGTCGAGAACCCCAAGATGAATAAATTCCTGTGGTCAGGTCACCAGGTGATATATCCCGAAAGGAATACAGTATAAAATGATCAGTTAAAGAATGGAACTCCACACCAGGAATAAGAAATACAGATTTATTGTACTAAGGTGCAATTAATAATACACATCTAGGCAAGCCACAGGTTGGAGCGGAATCGACTATCAAATAGTGAATGCCTTCGTCTAAGACCTTTCCCCTGTTCGTACCGCTCGTTACCATCTTTTATAAAGTAGAGCATTCTATTCTCGGGGATGGCAGGATGTTCCACTATAACACCAGGGAAAGAAGCTTATCAGAGCAACAGTCGTGAAAATATTGTAGAAAAGATGAAGTGTAACTACATTTGGTCGGTGAGAAAGTGAGTGAAATTGAGCTGCTAAATTGGGATCGATTACATTGCAGATCCTCCTTTGGATTTTATCGAGAACCCTGAGATGAATAGCAGGAGTACTTGACCAGATATGGCGTCAGTATTCAATGCACAGATGTATGTTAGGTTTATAAATGTGCATGGTGGATTCTGATGAGAAAAATCTTTCTGGCCGAACAGAGTGATCCAACTTTTTAAGTGGTGAATGTAACTATTGATCTGATGTAGTTGCTCCACTTGAGGTCAGCTGAGAGAGCAAAGCTAAGGAGGCACAGTGTGTTGCTTTCTGTGAGACTAGCCATCATCCATACTGACGGAAAGTAGGAAAGTCACTAGATGATGATTAAAGGAGAGTAGCTTAAAATGTAGTTTTAAAAACATCTTTGTTTTTTTTTTTTAAATCATTTGACCGCAAGGGAATAAATTTATAAGCGTGTTAGAGAATATGAGAAAGAAAATTCTATTCAGGGGCAAGAACAATAACAGAAATGGGGATAAAAAGGCAATTGATAATGATTGCACATTGTATTTAAATTGGGATGCAAAAAGCCAGAAGAGATTTCTACAACTGAGAAGTGTGAAGGAAGAAACTGGCAAATTTGGACCTTCATGCCCACAAAAAAGTAGTGTCAAAAAGGACGTTTTTTTTTTCCTTAATATCGCTATTATTTTAACTACCTATGTTCCTCGACAATGTTTATTGTTTTAAAAAGTAATGATTAGAATTGTAATAATGCCTAAACATATAGTGAAAGTGAATTCATACATCTTTCTTTGTTTTTAAGAATTTACAACAAAAATGTTAAAACGTTTTTTTTTTATTTGAAAAACTGATACAATTAAAACTAATGCAATGCAATATTTATCATCTATCAATTTAGGAAAAGAAATGTGTAAAATAATTTTTAGCCATAAATTATCTAAACTTATTTATAAATGGAACTTTGTCTCTGTGTGTGTGTGTCCGTTACCTATATACTCTGAAACGGCTGAACCGATTTTCTTGATAATTTACACAGTTGTACTATAAGCATCTGTGAGTGTTCTTAGCTAGATTTTGTGTCGAGGTACTCCCGATAAATATCAATAATCGAAAAAATCGGGTTATAGAAGGAGTGGTCTGATTTTAATCAAATTTGATACACTCATAGACAAAGACATAAGAAACAATATTCAGAAGTTTCAAGGTTGCAGTTCTTACAATAGTGCAGAAAATCGATAATATATATATATATATATATATATATATAAAAAGCAAGATGTTTGTGTGTGTGTGTGTCTGTTTATCTATCTGTATGTCCTTTATACAAATCCACAATATATAGTCTAGTCTATCTACTCCAATTGAGGAAAAAAAAAGTGAAAAGATTGGAAAAGATAAAGCCAGAAACCACATCCTAAACAGGGAACAAGGAATGAGAGCCTCTACACCTGTTCAATAGACGTGGGTGGAGTGTGAACCGGGCGATAGTTTAGTCTATCTACTCCAATAATATACCTGAACCAATGATAAGAAAATCCTTATGATTTACCATTTTATAAAGTTCGAATCAATTCACAATAATCCAATTTTTTTTCCAACCATTCCAATAAACAATAAATACTGTAAATAATTAGCTAATAAATGAATAGTTTTTATTACTTTTGTTAATTCTCAAGAACAAAGAAAATGTATAAATTCTCTTTCATATGTTTTGGTTTACATTCCGAATAATTGCTTTTTGAAACAATAAACAATGCTGGAGACTGAAGGTAGTTAAATTTAATAGTGGTATCAATAAAAAATCATCCTTTTGGCAATGATTTTTTTTTGCAGGGAAAGAAAGGTTCAAGTTTACCAAAACAAACTCTTATATATAAATATTCTCTCTATTATAATAAAGATCGTTGTGTGTGTGTGTATTTTCCTCTTGTCACACTCATGAAGAGAGAGACAATAGCAAGACAGCATCAACTCACTTCATTCTCTTTACTACCTGTTATTTGTTGTAGAGTGGCTGACATCCCTGCAGCACTCTCAATGATAGAATGGCTCATAGACTGAAATGGTCTATTTAAGTAAAGAATAGAAGCATTTGAGGCATAATATTCAAGTGTCATTCGAGTAATATTCAGACTGATTACTTTGGCAACTATTGCAATCTAAACCCCTCCTCTCTGTGTTGTAAGTTCTGTCTTGTTTGTCATTGTTATTATTGTACTGTTCTGTGTATATCCGTTTAGCACCGGATATTGTGCTGAATAGTACAGCTGCACATTTTCTCTGTGTATCATATTCAACTTGGCGATGAGGATTTGAACAGATTTGCTGATGAAAAGATTTGAAGAATACAATCTGACACAACTGATTAACGATGAAGAATCAAAAAGTCACATCTAAGACAACAAATATCACAACGGAACAGTTTGGTGTCAGAAAAACACAACTGAAAAGAAAAGCGAACATGCATTGGAATAAATACAAATTACGAAAATGGAAAATTTTTAGAAATACTTGCTAGAGTTTTTGAAACAGCAGGAATTATTATGGAAACAGGAATTTGAAAAGTGGGAGAAATAAGAGAAACAGCTTGATAAATTGCTGAAAATTGTCTCAAGTAGAAAAATTGCTCAAAAAAACCCAAATATCTCTTCACAAGATTCCATGATTAAGTCAATAGATGAATTCATATATAAACTGGAAAATGACATTACTTTCAACATATACTTTCGTAGATATGAGGAGATAATCTTTAAAGATTGGTCTGACAAAAAAAGTATGTTTGCTGTGAGGCTAATTTGAAGCCATAGAACATAAATACTCTCAAAATATCCTGGGGAAATCTAATTCGCAGAAACTATAAAACTATTATCAAAAATATTTGGGGAGCATAGTTCTCCGTTTAATACATGGTGACGTTGTTTAAACCTTGAGAAGAAAGATTAAGATAATACAACTTTGCTAGCATTGTGAACAAGGATTGCAAAAAATTCAAATTAAGCAGATGCTCAAACGTTTAATAGGGTGTAACCACACTGAAAGAAGCAGACATAAGAACAAGATTATTAACTAAATTGGAACAAGATAAAAAAATTAACTCTCCAGAATCTGACAGAAGAATGCTAATGAATTGTAAATTTAAAAGAAGATACAGTTAAAATCAAAGAATGAGATTTATCGCATATTCACAAAATCAAAAATAAACCACAAGATAGAAAAGTTTTTAAAATTAATCGTTGCTACGGTTGTGGTGAGTTGAACTTATATAAAGAAAACCCATTCAGAAACAAAATGTGTTACAACTCTGGATACAAAGGGCATAGATTTTTTCTTTGTAAAAAGAAATTCAAAGGAAAAATGAAAAATATGATCCATTGTATCATTAGTGAAAAAGTTGTTGAAGAGAAAATATGTAAATGTTTGAAGAAATAACAAGAAAATTTAACTCTAAATAGTCACAGGATCAGATTTAAATATAATAAATGCTGATAACTGGAAGAAAATAAACAGACCAGTATTAACCAGTTCTAAAAAATTGCCAAAGGTGTGACAAATGAAAGATTAAAATTTCTGGGTGAAATTTGCATAAATGTTGTTTTCTCAGGAAAAGATAAAAACCTAAGTGTTCACAATGGAGCGAACACAAAATTACCTTGGATGGATGGAAGCATTTGGTTTATTTAACATCCCAGTTAACACATTTTGCAATAACAGTTGGGGCATCAAACATCGCTGAAAACTTAAAAAGGGATCTAAAAATAAAATTTCCCAAAATTTTTTCAGGTGGCTTAGGTTTTTGCTCTAAAGTAAAAACAAAACTAGAATTGAAAGAAAATGTTACTCTGGTTTTACATCCAAAAAGACCAGTACCCTTCACTACATTGGGAGATATAGATAAAGAACTGGAAAGATTAGAGAAAGTGGGTGTAATTGAAAAAATTAATTATAGTTTTTGGGTAAGCCTGACAGTTTATATAAAAAAGAAAAAGAAAAAAAATCGGTGTTTGTGCTGACTATTCTACAGGTTTCAATGACTGTTTAAAACAAGCCAACTACCCTCTACCGTCAGCAGATTAAATTTTTTCAAAATTGAATGGAGGGTGAATATTTTCTAAACTGGATGTATCTGAGACATATTTGCAGATACCAATAGATGAGGAATGTGCAAAAATTCTAGCAGTTGATATGCACAAAGGTTTTGACAAATTCAATAGATTACCTTTTGGAGTTAAATTAGCGCCGACAATATTTCAAAAGGTAATGGACACTATGCTCAATGATCTAGATTTTGCTATGGCATATCTGGACAATATATCTAAATCTAAACTTATTCATAAATGGAACTTTGTGTGTGTGTCTGTGTGTATGTCCGTTACCTATAGACTCCGAAACGACTGAACCAATTTTCTTGAAAATTTACACAGTTGTACTATAAGCATCTGCGAGTGTTTGTAGCTAGGTTTTGTGTTGATTATCGATTTTTGATATTTATTAGGGGTACCTCGACACAAAACCTAGCTAAGAACACTCGCAGACGCTTATAGTACAACTTTTTATTTCTTATCAGCATTTCACCCCGAGCAAGGCATGTCACTGCCACTACTGCGCAGGGGGCTACATAGAGTGGAGAAAGGATGGTTAAATATAGGAAATGTCAGAGGGTGGGTGATAGGCGGGTAAGGATACCGAGAATGAGGGTTGGGTAGATGAGTGTTCTGAGAATAATTGGGAGTTAGTGTGATAGGAGGTGTCTATTGACTCTACATTTAAACACCTGGAGATTGTAGCTGTCAGAAAAGCAGACTTGTAGAAGGGAGTTCCACAGGCGGGAAGCGCAAGAAAAGAAGCTGTTGGAGTAGAATTCATGGTTACATCTTATCCGTTTAACTGTAAAAGGGTGGGACCTAGTTGCTAATCTAGTATCTCGTGTAAATTCATGCTTAGGCGGCACCAGTGATCTAAGTTCATCGGAGCAGAAGCCATGAAAGTACTTGTAGAAGAGGCACAGGGAAGCCGCATCATGCCGGTGAGAGAGTAGTTGCAGCCGGTCTGCCAAGTCAGTATCAACCACGTTACAGATCCTCCTTTGTATTTTGTCAAGAAGCCCAAGGAGAGCAGCAGGGGCACCCGACCAGATATGGCAGCAATATTCAATACACGAGCGGATGGTAGATTTGTATATGTGCAGGATAGATTCAGGTGGGAAAAACTTCTGGGCCCTGCACAGAGAGCCAACTTTCATGGCGGCAGATTTGGCAATAGATTCGATATAATCATTCCATTTGAGGTCCGCCGAAAGTGTAAGGCCAAGGAGGAGTAGTGTTTTACTCTCTGGGAGGCAAGCCTGTCCCATGCTAATGGGAGGTAGATGCGATTGTCTATGGTGGTTAGTTAATAACAGCTTCGTTTTAGAAGCATTGAAATTTACTAGCCATTTCCTACCCCAGGCCACTACGGATTGGAGGTCCTTTTCAAGCTCGGCAGCGAGGTTCGCTTTGTCGCCGACACCTGGTTTTTGATCAAGGTGAAAGTAGATTGTTGTGTCATCGGCGTACATACCTACTTGGGATCTAATGGCATCGGGGTGATCATTAATGTACATCAGAAAGAGCGTGGGACCTAGGATAGAACCTTGAGGGACACCCGCATTCGTATGGTAGTTTTGGGAGGCATGCTCATTTAATACTGTCAAGTGCCCAATATATATGCTCGGTAATGGTCATTAGCATATCAGCAGTAGACCTGGTGAAGCGAAACCCATACTGTTTGTCAGAGAGAAGCCTGTGGGCCGTGAGATGCTGAATCACTTCGGCATTGATAATGGCTTTGAAAACTTTGCCAAAGCCCGGAAGGAAACTAATAGGACGGTAATTGGTGGGGTCTGAGGGTTCGCCACTGTGTAAATTTTCAAGAAAATCGGTTCATCCGTTTCAGAATCTATAGGTAATGGACACACACACACACACACACACACACACACACACACAAAGTTCCATTTATAAATAAGTTTAGATTAGATAGATTTAGATATATATATGTGTAGGATGCTATAAGTAAGCTAATATATGCATTGTTTGTTTTTGATTTTGTCAACTCCACAGTTGGGCACTGTTTGTGTGAAAAAAAAAGTACCATGATGCAATTCACTCTGTCAGGAATTTGGAAATGGCACTCTGTAATGCTTGGCATTCATGTTAAAAGCTCTAATACGAACATTTCAGAACAACTGTTGACTTACTGTGTCCCTAAAAGTTGTATCGAGAGTGATGAAAACTAAATATCCTGTCAACATCATGGTGTTTGAAGTGATCACTGGTGATGTTGACATTATGCTGCATTCATCTTCCCACAGGGCCTCAGACTCAACCTGGAGACCTACATCAAGTGCCTTCAAGAGGGAGGCTGCTGGAAGACCCCATATCTGGCAACAGGACTTTGCACCATGCCACAAAAGCAGGAGAACCCAGTCATAGTTGTCAGTCAATCTCTCCCACTACATCACCCCTTACATCTGGCCCTCTAGCTCTCTTCAGGCTGCAACCATCTTGATTATGTGTAGGGCACATTTGGGTGAGAGACCAACCAAACTTATTGTAACCCCAAAGATGAACTGAAAGCAAGGATTATGGCAGCATTCACCAACTTAAACAAGGAGACTGTCCAGAAGAGTTGCAGGAGATTCTGAAGTTGTCTGAAGACTAGTTGAATCTAATGGTGGTTTTATTGAATAAATTTACTCTTTGGTACTTTAACATATCTTTGTGTAATTTTAATAAATATATCTTAAAAATGAAGTGTCAGTGTTATTTTCATTTTTGTCATTTAGACAACAAGTTATCTATCACACTATATATATATATATATATATATATAATTACTTAGTTTTTGGTCATAATTAAATTAGACCAGTACACAATTGTATTAAAGTGTTCAATACAATTATATTGTAGAACTTTTGAATATTTTTAATTTGTAAATGAGTTATTATGCAACTCAGGTTATTGTAAATTGTCTGAAGACACCAGATGGTAGAAACCTGGGTTGCATAATAACTTGTTTACAAATATATATATATATATATATATATATATATATATAGAGAGAGAGAGAGAGAGAGAGAGAGAGAGAGAGATTTGTTAAGTATAATATATTTGAAAGAATTGGATTCCAAGAACTTTATTGCCTATTTTTTATAGTTCTTAGAATCCAGTTCTTTCAAAAATTATATATATATATATATATATATAGCAGTTTTAACTAGTCTTGACAAATTTATTTGTTCTATTAAATTTAATATATTTGTTGACCAAGCATCCTCATTTTATTATTTTGATCATAATTCTTTCTATATGCATGTAGAAATATTTCAGCAATTTTAAATTAAACCCTTTATTTTGTCTAGAAGTGTATGTTATTTTTCTTTATTCCTTAAGAATTAGGGCTTATGACCACATTACATTGAAACTCTGGTTCCCATATGATCACTAAAGTTAAACAACATCAAGCTTGATCAGTACCTAGCTGGGTGACCACTACTTGAACATAGCAGGTGCTTTAAGCTTAGGTGAGCAGGTGGTATAGTAGATAATATTTTGGAAGTGTTAATCAGAGAACATTTGGTAAAATGAACAAATTACATTCAACTTGTAGCAGGCAAACTATTAGAACATATTTCGTTAATTAATCAGTTTCAGAGAAAATAAAAAAAATAAGATATAGTATCCCTATTGAGTGGATAGCAACTTTAAGTAGAATCTAATTTATAATTGATAAAGATGAAAATATTTAAAGTATATATCAAATTATTAGCCTTTAGCATTTTGCATTATTATTAATTCCCTTTCTACTGCATTCTTTTTCAAGGACTTGTTAATTTCACCCAAATTTGTTTTTTTTTTTTTGTTTCAATAGTAGGATATGATGACACATTTATGAAATTCAAACACAATATTGTTCAGGGATCAGAGTCACCTTCAATAATAAATGTGAGGGAAGAAGCTGACAAATTTGAACCTTCATGATCACAACAAAAGTAGTGTCAAAAGGATGTTTCTTTTTCCTTCACAGTTCTGTGAGAACTTTCATTGGTTCAGTTTTACAGTGTGACTTTTTATGCTCTATTTTATTATACTTAAAGCATTTCAAATTCTTAAAGGGACAGTCGTCTTCGAGATGTAACCTTCCACATCTGAAATATGGATTAATTTTCTTTTTTGCACATTATTCTTTCGTTTGTATGTATGTACATTTATTTTCCCGAATTTCTTCAGCATCACATCTAAGATTTAAATTACAGTTGAAATGGATAGATGTAACCGTAACTTCCAAGTTAACAGTTTCTTCTCTTGTACTTCTCGCTTGTGGAACTCTCTTCCAGTTTCTAGCTTCCCAAATTAAAAATTTAAATGTAATGTCAATCATTATTTTCTGTCTTCTTAATCCCTGTTCTTTTATTGTTCTCTCCCCTTAATAATTTTTTTTCTTTTCATATTCTCACACATTTAGTAGTTTCTAGTGTCTTTATTACCTTGCTTAAGGTGAAATAATTACAAAAAATACTTAGCTAGATGTTGGATAATGGTTAATCTATCTAGTTTAGTTGACTATTAACACTGAAGAGCATATTTGGATCTTCACTGGGTGCCCCCCCCAAAAAACTGAAATTAATTAACCTTGACACCGCTATTATTTTAACTACCTTCACTCCTCAACAATCTTGTTTTAAAAAGTGATGATTAGAATTGTAATAATGTCTAAATATATGATGAAAGTGAGTTTATACATTTTTTTTTTGTTGTTGTTGTTCTAAAGAATTTACAACAAAAATGTTAAAAACTATTAAAACTTTTTGCACAGCAAAAGTCACATGGTAAAGGTTAAGCTGCAAAGTTTAAGCTTTTAAATATATTGACTAAGTTATTAGAAATTTTATATCTTTCAAATAAGGCCAAGCATTTTTTTGTATTAGATAATGGTCATTTTTATGAATTACTAAAGCTGACCAAGTTAATTTTATTGATTTTTTTCTTAATTGATTTTTATTTCCTTTTAGAGTGGAGTAGGTACCTTCACTAAATCGCTGAAAAACACACAATAATATGAATAAAAAAGGCCCAAACTTAATAAAAACAAACTTTTTTCATTAAAATGTTTACATTATTATCAAGATCAAAGTATTTTTTTAAAAATCTTTTAATCCCTTATAACACATTCAAAATTTTGCTAAAAAATCCTATGATTTTAGTTAGTGGTTAACCAAATTGTTACAAGAGTTTACAATGGAAAACAATATTACATAACTCAGTTTTTTTCCAGTGACAAACACATTAATTTGGAAATTCCTGCAAAAATCAATTGTCAGATTTTAATTAAACTTTTTGGACTTATTCACAAATGAATTATTTTTGAAATCATTATTTTTAAAACATCTTGGTAAAAAAATTTTTTTTTTACATCTGTTACCCACTCCACGTAAATTCATGAAATTTTAAGAAATTAAATTTTGTTGAGATAATTTTTTTTTTAATCGTATCACCCCAAGCAAGGCGGTAACACCACTGATGTGCAGGGGGCTACGTAATAGTGAAAAGATTAGAAAAGAGAAGATTGGTAAGGAGAAAGCCGGAAACCACATCCTAAACAGGGAACAAGGGATGAGCCTCTTAACCTGTTCAATAGACGTGGGTGGAATGTGAACCGGGCAATAGATAGATCTATCTACTCCAATTATTGTAATTATTGAATTGACTTCATAGTAAGTTTTCCAGGCTTTCAACGTGAAAATAGAATTGTAATGATGGTGACGCAGACGGTTAAAGGGGTGCGAAAAAGCACCAGAAAGCTTCTTTTTTTTTTTTTTTTTTTTTTTTTTTTGAAAATATGTAAAAAGAGTCAAAGTTTTAGGCTGAGAGCAGAAGAAATTGATACCCACAAGAAAATGTTGAATGGGAAAATCATTCGTAGAGTAACTTAGAATAGAAAAAACGTAGTAAACATTTATGGCTACTTCAACGGCAACTTCTCAAAGTTTATAAGGCTTAGCTAGTCTGACAAGGCTACAGCGCCTATATTTTTTGCTGCCTCCCACAGTTGAGTACTTCCATTGTCACCCTGTGAAACTAGGTGAACCTGGATGGGAGAAAGCAATTTGCAGCATTTAAGGAATCAAAGACTCAAGTCAAAATTTTATCATCTTTGACATCATATCGCCACAGATTTTCTATATTGAGGTTCTTTAGTTTGTGTTAAATTGAAGGCATTTTTATTTTGGTATCTTCAAAAATTGGTTAAAAAGGATCGGTCAGTTAACAGTGATACACGCTCGGACGATCATGTTTCTTTCAAGACATGACTGACTAGGCATAAATATTTTTCTGTCGTAGGTTGCCATTTCTTTCAGCAGCAGTCCAGCTGCCAACCAATGCTACAGAACCCAACCTGTCCAGCCATTTAACCCATAGAAGAGATGGATTAATATCTTTATCAAGGTCACTTGCACGCAAGTGAATACAACCAATTCAACTGGAGTCCGAACCCGGCTCTCTGACTTCTCATTCCGAGCCGATATCCTTTGCACCAGAACACAAAATTTAAAATAAGATAAATATATAACCAAAAATATTGTTATCAAAATTTATTAAAAGGAAAGATCAAAAGAATTTTGATCTAAATTTTTTTAGTACATTTTTTTTTTTTAGAACCTTCCTAATTTTTGTTAAAAATATTGATTTTCTGGCATCAACGCAGGATCTTAAATTTGTACAGGAATTTAAGTCTTGATGAAAAACACACCAATTTGAAAATTCGTGCAAAAATCAGACAATTTTCACATTTTAAGGAAACTTTCATGACGTATTCTGAAATCTGTTTTCAAAAATCTAAGTTACCTCCACTCATTTAATTTTGAGAAATTCTTTCTTGCGTTGCTCAATGTTTATTTGTCCTCGGGAAATTTAAAATCAAGTTACATATGTTCATGCAGGGACACTTACAGAAATTCTGCCTGGCTTCATAAAAAAAATGTTTTTAAAACTATTATTTAATTAGAAAGACTTAATTGTTTTTATAAATGAAATGTACTATGAATAATTACAATAATTTTTTTTTCGATGAATAATGAATTTTAGAAAGAATTGTTTTCGTTTTTTATTAGTTAAATGCAAGATTCACTGGGGAATATAAATCATCTGTTACTCTTTTGAAAAATTTTGCCTGTATTTACAAAAATCTGCTCCCAATGGTAAAGTAAAAAATGCAATATAACTATGACATTATTTAATTTGATAAGCTTTTAATTGCTTGAATAAATAACAAAAAATAAGGATATTATAGTCTGAAGAAAAAAATTCTTTTTGATTAATAATTAAATTTTGAAAGAATTGTTTACTTTTTTTTTAATTATAATTTTTCAAAAATATTTTTAAAATACTTCAAAGATTTGTTGGGGTTATTTTAAAAACTTATTACGCAAAGATTATATTTAGTCATCGAAAATTAAAAATATAATACAAATTGTTCTACTTCTATTTTTAAATAATTTAAAATTTTTTTTTGTGTATTTGAAGTTTTTTTTTTTTGTATGGTAATTTCTATGTGCAAATTAAAAGGTCATGTTATTTACAGTTTCCTCCTCTTACCTGAAAAAGAAATTTGTACAATTATGTCACTTGTGATTGTCATACACTTATCTCTAATCTGACAATCTGTCAACACATTTGATATATGGCAGACAGGTTAAAAAGTTCAACTCTGTGATTTAGAAATAGTTTTATTTTAAATTTCATGCTATAAATAAGTAATACTTGTGTAAATCAGATTAATTTAACATTAAATTTGTTAATTTTCTAAAAATAATGTGTCACATATGTATATTTTATTTTTGCAAGATTTTTAAAACTGAGAATTAACATTTGTTTACAAATGTGTCAGTCGCTTACAAATGACAAATTGAAAAATTTGAAAAAAATTTGAAAAATTTTAGATTCCAATCAATATAATTTTTTTGAAATACACCAGAGTATTTTGCTTACTGGAAATAGTAAATTTAATCATTTTGCTTTCAATTAAAACTAAAAAATTTCAAGAAAACTTTTTTAAAAATTCAGCTTAAAATTTAGATATCAAAAATGAGTGAAGGTACCTAGAGTGGAGTGTTTGTAATTTCAGTGTGACAGACTTTAAGTCAAGGTCACAAGTAAAAATTCACACACTAAAATTTGTTCACATGTTTTTCATGGAAATGGGAGGGACAAATTACTTTTTTGGTAGCAGAGTACCAGCCATCTCTCATTGTGATGGGCTTGGTGGGTCAAGATTTTATTGCAAATTTATTGACAAATTTTTTTTATTATCATTTCACTCTAAGCTACAGTAAAAGGGTGGGATCTTCATGTAAATGTGGTTGGGGCAACAGGGAAAGAAGATCATCAGTCTGTTTCACACTTAAATGCAATCTTCAGTTCTCTTTTCCTTTTTATATATATATATATATATATATATATATAATCATTTCATTCCAAGCAAGGTAAGACCACCACTGGTGCACATGGGGTTACAGTGAGAGAAAAAACAAGGTACAGGTGATATCGAAGAAAGCATAAGAGAAGGATGGGAATCAAAGAGATAGAAGATGACAATTGACATTGCATTTAAACTTTTAGGGATTGTAGCTATCAGAAAAGTTAGTAGATGGAAAAGTTTCACAAATTGAAAGTGCGAGAAAAGAAATTATTAGAGTAGAAGAGAAATGTTGCATTTATTTATTTCAAGCGTAAAAGGTTGGGACCTAGATGCCAATCTAGTAGCATGTGTAAATGAATTATGCTAAGATTTTATGACCTCTGTCTTAATGTATGAATTATTACCCAATTGTTATTTTGTACGAGTGGGCCCGTGCCATAAAAAATAGCGGCAAAATATATCAATGTGCCATCTAAAATCACTGCAACATATATATTGATGTATCTACTATGGTGTATCTCACATTAAAACATAAGAAAAAATAAATAAATAAAACCTCTGAGCATGACATGACAGAATTATGCTCTCACACTCTGATTGAGCACTCTGGAAGAATGGTAGACTTTGAAAAAACAGTAGCTACTCTAGCATCTACACATCTTTCATTCAGTAATGAATTAGAACACTCTTAGCTACTGGCATGTGGTCACATGGCATATCACACGCTAAAAGTCTGCCTCCTTCTACCGAGCGCCCATAGCTCAGAGGTGGAATCGCCGACTGATGTCAATTCCGTCGGGTTTCAATCTTGGCTAGAAGCAATCAGATGTCTAACCATATTGATGAGGTGTGATACAGTGAAACAGGACTGCCTGCAGATGACATATATATATATATATATATATATATATATATATAGTCATCCGCAGACATATCTGTTAGAAATCTGATAGCTTCTAGCCAGGATTGAAAATGACCAAATTGACATCAGTTGGTCATTCTACCTCTAAGTTATGAGTGCTCAGTGGAGGAAGGGGGATTTTAGTATGTTATGTACATAATGTGAATACTCATCAGTAGCTGAGATATATATACATATAAATACACAACAATCTTGATTATAGTAGAGAGGATTATATAAGAAAAAATTAAGGCAGACACGTTATTTCATGGTGAATTTCACTCATGTAAAATCTTCTGTACAATAAAGATGGAAGCTGATGATGGTTCGCCTGAAATAGGCCATACTTCTGATTTACCATGAAATAACGTGTCTGCTTTAATTTTTTTCTTATATTTGTTCTATATGTATCTATATACATATATATTTAAAGCTCTTAGAGAGTTATCCTACCACTGTATGTACAGGATACTCCTTTGGATTCTTCTATATCTACACCACATGCTGATATATATATATATATATATATATATATATATATATATATATATATATATTCTTTTACTCAATAACATAATTATTGGAAAAAAAAAATAATAAGGTGCTGTTAAAGAGCAAACACCTGACAAGAGCTTTCATAACTGGTAGTAAAGATAAGTAACTGAGCCACCACTGCCTTGTTATTGTCTCTCTCTCTCCATGAGCATGACAGGAGGGATATATATATATATATATACAACAATCTTCATTATGATAGAAAGGATTATTTGATATTAAAAAAAAAACTTCTTTAATATTGTGCACCAAGTTTGTAATGTAACAGTCCTAGCTCTTACCTGTTGTGTGAAACCTCTGACTATTCGTTATTGACGACAGTAGCTTGTATGCTTTTGGTGCAGCATTACACAAAATGGTAAACGGGATAGCCTATGACTATGACTATTGGTTTCTTTGCTAAGAGGTTGACACAAACTTGGGAAAAGTATTCTACTTTCAGCAGAGTTGTTAAGAGACTATAGCATTTGTAATCAAAAACTTTAAAAATCTATATAAATTAATAATTGGCAAAATGAACAAATTAGATTAAAATATGGCAAACACATTATTAAAACATATTCTGTTAATCTGTAACAGACAAAATATAGATCTTTTTTTATTAAAAATTATTAATAAGATATAATATTTCTATATTTTGCTGAGGATATCATCTACTGAAGATGTGAGCAATGACGAGGTTTTGGAGATTATGCAAACAAAAAAAAGAAACTTAGACTTGGCATTCGGAAGTAAGAGCTGAGTTTCTGGGACACAATGAGGAAGGAGGGCTTGGAGAATCTAATACTCACAGGGTGGATAGAAGGAAAGAGACAGGAAAGCAGTATGAGATATACTTGATGGGTTTGAGCAAGTTGATGGTGAAGCAAGGTTTAGGAGAGATACCAAGAGAAAATATTCTATTGCCCAGTTCACACTCCACCCATGTCTATTGAACAGGTTAAGAGGCTCATCCCTTGTTCCCTGTTTAGGATGTGGTTTCCGGCTTTCTCTTTTCCAGTCTTCTCACTTTGTTTTTGTTTTTTTTTTTAATTGGAGTAGTTTTTTTTCAATTGTCTATTGAACAGGTTAAGAGGCTCATCCCTTGTTCCCTGTTTAGGATGTGGTTTCCGGCTTCCTCTTTTCCAATCTATTATTACGTAGCCCCCTGCACATCAGTGGCGTTACCGCCTTGCTTGGGGTGATACGATTTAAAAAAAAAAAAGGGGATAGGGGTAAATAAGGGATAGTTGTAAAAAATAAATGTCATGCTTAAAGAGCAGAATTATTCATGTCAATTTATAAGTAATTTAACAGATACTATGTTTAATGTTTTTAATATAATACTTCTTATTAAGAGGCTCATCCCTTGTTCCCTGTTTAGGATATGGTTTCTGGCTTTCTCTTTTCCAATCTTCTCACTGTTTTTTTTTTTTCAATTGGAGTAGATATATCTATCTATTGCCCGGTTCACACTCCACCCATGTTTATTGAACAGGTTAAGAGGCTCATCCCTTGTTCCCTGTTTAGGATATGGTTTCCGGCTTTCTCTTTTCCAATCTATTATTACGTAGCCCCCTGCACATCAGTGGCGTTACCGCCTTGCTCGGGGTGATACGATTTAAAAAAAAAAAAGTGATAAGGGATAGGGGTAAATGGAAGCACGTGATCGCCCATAAAGCAGAATAATCTCAAATGAGTAGTTACCTACTTAAGATTTAATTAAATTATAATTTACAGAGAGGGAAACAAATTATACACCATTTTACACACATTTCAAATAATTAATCTGCAAATTTTCAGCTTTTAAACAATGATGGTTTTTAAGTCATTAGAAATTTTATACTCTTCAAATAAACTTTAGAATAGAGCCAAGTATTTTACTGTTTAATTATGAAACAAAGATGAAAATAGACAGTAAGACAGTCAAACACCAAATGACAAAAAAATGCATTTTTCTGGTTAATAAATTCTTTGAAAATAAATATTAAACATTTTTCTACAGTGTGTTGCATTCTCACCAAAAATTAAAAAAAAAATGCTTCACGAAGCCTTTGAAGAGTATATAAGCAAAGTTCTGGACTTGACAAGTCAGTAAGAAGTGATCACAATATACTGCTCCAATTCATGACAGCATGGTTTAAAAGAAAATTCACTTACTCATTCACCCGTCTTCCACAACAAGCTATGTGACACTTACACTTTTTTCTTCATTTTCTCCATTGTTTTTATTTGTCATACATACATGCATTCAAAGAAAACACTTCTCATCTTAACAAACAGCTACAAACAAGGAGTGTAAGAACTCATAAACGCTAAAAAAATTTAGTTGTAAAAAATAAATGTTATGCTTAAAGAGCAGAATTATTCATGTCAATTTATAAGTAATTTAACAGATACTATGTTTAATGTTTTTAATATAATACTTCTTAATCTTTCTTCATAAATTAAACTTGCTTATTTTAAAAATAAAACAATCCTTGTATTACCACAACTTATTATTTTTATTATTATTATTCCTTATGTGCAAATACCCCTGGGAAATGTATGTAGCCACCTCTTCTTCCTCCACTTATGGGTTAATTAGAAGTGCATTAGTAAATCTACTTTGGTGAACAAGATAAAGGTTTCAGTTGAAAATTTCAACATATATCAACTGAAGAAGGCTGGAGCATACAGTGGTCAAAATGTTGTGAGTATGACAATAAAGATGAGGACAACAGTCCGGACAATGTAAATAGTTACAATACCCCAACTCAGAAATATAGGCAGAAGCATAATAACCACCCCTTAAAAAATGAAATTTTTTAACTCATTTGGCATGCGTGTTTGTGTAAACTTTTACTGCTAGTTAATGATCACAAGGGTGTGCTGAAAAATTCTCCAGTTAATCAAGAAACTCTTAACACTAAAACTGATATCTTATTTGGTCAGATTTAGGGAAGTGAATGTTATGTTAAGTGTATGGTGACAGAAAAAAGAAAACACAACGAAGTGGTAAATCGGTGTAAATATCTTTCATTAAAAGAAAGAGGTAAGTAGAATTATAAAAATCATCCGCACGGTAGGAGAGGGAGGGTGAGTTGTGACAGCCTTTATCAAGTGCCTTTTGGAGATAGAAGGTTGCATCCCGAGGAGTGTTGTGAATCCTGGGTATTACGCTAACTGACTGCTGAAGAAGTCCTTTGATGGGTTTTTTATATCCTTTTCTTAAGCTCAAATTGGTTTAAATTCTTATTTTGTTTATTTAGGTAGGAGTGGGTGCTATTGGTGAAAATTTTGGGTTGTGTTTTTCTTTGAGTGTCTGAGTGAAACAGGAGGTAAATGTGGAGCCTATGCGCAGTTGGCAAAGTGTTTGGTTCCATCTTGGATTTTGGAGTGTTCCCATCTGGCAAGTGGTGGAAATTTATGTAACATGAATCAGAAGAAGATCTGGTTTTAGGAAGATTATAACAGAAGTCAGTCCAAAAACTTTTCGGTGCTAGTATAGTATATGGCCTACCTGGTTTCTCAGTAAGAGTATATTTAAATATAAGTATTTGGCTATTTATTGAAACTAAACATTTTTCCTAACCCTTACTACACATTTATAGTACTTCCTTATAATATGCTTTTTAAGATAGACCACATAGTATACCAGTGACAGAATTCTGTAAGTCCCATTCAAAGAGTAGGCCTCATACTATAACAGCACTAACTTTTCAGCACCTCCTTGCACAAGAAACTATTTAACAATCTTACTTTAGCATGACCTCATCAGACTAGAGTTGTCAGTTTGCTCAACAAATGCAGTTAATCATTCTGTCTTTTCTTGATGATGATTATTGATTAAATAATTGTTGTCTCGTGTTAAACATTTCTAATTTTGCAAATGGGCCATTATTTTGCTAAATGCCCCTCCTGCACAAACACTTTTATTTTCTTTTGATAATGACACTTTCTTTGATTGGCTGCAGGTTTAAGTGCCAGGGATGTTTTCAATTTAATTTCAGCATTATCACACTATGTTTGCCTCAACACTGTATTTCCTTTGCACTTTAAACATTATTCTGTCTGATTAGAAAGTGAGTCATCGTGACAGTATATAATTTATTGATATTCAGTATCTTGGTCTAAATTCATTCCAAACTTACTTTGTTTTTATTCCAAGAAATTAATAATGAAGCTAAATTTGAAAGACACATTGATTTTTTAAGTGAGAAGCAAAATAGCAGTTGTTTCTTTTTTATCATCAGTAGCAGTGGCAATTCTACAGGTGGGTGCAGAAGCCCCCACGAATTTTGGCTGGCCTCTCTGGTGCCCCCTACCACTTTTATAAGCTTCAAAACTTTATGAAACTGATCAGTCTCTGATTTTGGTAAGACTTGATTTTCAGCACTTTTCCCTTTTGCGTTTCCTTTTTCATTTAAATTTTTAAGGACACAGAGACCAGTTTCAAAGAAAAACAAACAAAATAAAATAACCAGATAGATAGAAACAGACATGTTAAGGAAGGAAAAAGATGCTGCTTGAGTTTTCCCCTTCCCCTCAGAAAAGGCTCTCTTAAAAGTACCCACAAACCGTTCAAATTGTCTGTTTGACCTTGGGTGATACAGTGGGGTATTAATATGTTTAATTGAGAACAATTTACAAAAGTTTTCAATTCGTAAGCAATGAAATGTGTAGCCTTATCCAAGACTATGGCATCTAGAATGCCATATCTTGCAAATAGTTTGGGTGAAAAATTCATTGTAACCGTAGTTGCTTTTTAGCACTTACAAATTTCAGGCCACTTAGTAAAGCTAACCACTACTACAAGATAATGAGATCAGTTTATTGGATCTGTGAAATATAGGCTTTATTACTTTTTCAATGTCTTGATCCATTTCGGTCGAGTATACATAGCTTCCTAAGGCTATATCGTGTTGAATACACCGGTTCCCGTCTGATCACCGAAGTTAAGCAACATCGAGCCTGGTCAGTACTTAAATGGGTGACCATTTGGGAATACCAGGTGCTGTAAGCGTAAGGACCAAGAATGGTCCACCGGTCCTCCAGGATTTGGGGTTGGGTGCAGGGCTAACAACCCTGCCCCGTAAAAAACAATTTGTTACAGAAACAGCAACAAAAAGTTGCTGTCCTTGGGTGTGATGGATAAATGATGATACATAGCTTCTCATAAGAGATTTCTTCCTTGAGATTCCCTAATGTCCACTATGAAATCCAGTTAATATTCGCTTTTGTATTATGCGACTTCTTACAACTCTTTGTGTGAGCATCAGTTTTTTGTCACATAGCAAGTAAGTATTCATCTGGAGTGTGTTCTTTTTTATTTTCTTCTAATCGTTTCTTGCTATTTCCACAATAAACATGTCTTGTTCTGCATTTACTTTTATTTCTTCCAGGGTAACTGGTAATTCGTGTACTACATTGCATCATATATTTTCAATTTCTATTTCACTTTGTAATGCTGTAATAACAGTGTCCTCAAAAGGTTAAGTATTTTTTTATTATGAATCTTGTTAACCAACCCGTATTTCCTAATTTTTGGGACAGTTGGTATTCCATTCTAAAATCGTAATTTTGTAATATGTTTACTGTATATATAGTTATTTTTTTTAACCATAAATTGATAATAGAGGTCTGTGATCTGTCTGCAATCAAAAACACCTTCTGTATATAAATTTGTGAATTTCTTTCGCTGAAAATATTATTGCTAACGCCTATTTTTCAATCTAGCTGTAGTTTTTTCTTCTTCTGGTAGTAGCAAACGCGAAGCATATGTAACGGTTTTAATGTTACCATCATCCTATTTATGTAGCATTACTGTTGCTGTATCATAATCACTAGTATCTGAGACCACTACGATTTCTGTTTTTGATCGTAGTGTGCTAATTATAAGTCTGACGTTAGTATTTTTTTTATTTCTTCAAATGCCTTCTAACACTTGTCCATTCAGTTACAGTTTACGACTTTTTTTAAGCAAGTTATTCGGTAGAGCTCTCAATTTCTTCATATTATTATTCGGTATATGAATTCGATAATAGTTTGCTAGTCCGAGAAATGCTTGTAACCTTTGTTGGAGGAGCATATTCTTGATCGACGGATCTGGTTGACAACCATTTTTGTCAATGATTTTCCTCGCCGGAACAAACCAAAATACCTATTCAGTGGATATCTTGGTTAACAATCACAGAATTCCACTATGACCTACCGAGCGAGGGAAAAAAAATTCGCTTCCTGGTTTAAACGTTGGATGGATACATTTCACGCCGATTTTTCTCACAAAGATGAAAAATTGAAAATTCGTCTCCTAATCCATAAAATGGGTACTAAGGAACATGACCGTTATACGAATTATATTTTACCAAAACAGGCAACGGATTTCACCTTCACTGAAATAGTGGAACAACTCGTTGAAGTTTTCTGAGCAAACATTCGCTGTTTAATATTTGATTCAAGTATTTAAAGCTAACGAAAGATTACGCTGATGATAACGTGACATTTTTGTTGGACACAACAATTGCGAATGCAAAAAAAAAAAAAAATTCAATGAAATTCCCCCACAAAGAAACAGTTTAAATATTTGATTTTTATCGTGGAATTAAAATCTTCCATTCATGCTAATGTTCGCACCCAACTGTTTTCAAAATTCGAACAGGACAAAGACATTAAAAGCTTTCGCCATTGAATGAGATAATTTATAAAGCATACAAAGAAATACTATGCCAAATGCTGATTTAAAAAAAAAATGATTTATCAATAACCAGCAACATCCACACGAGAAAACAACACCATGATGAAAAGAAACTTTCTTCAAAATTGTGGCTACTGGCATTATGCACGCTTTTTTATCCGTTCAAAAAACATCAGTGCAATATTTGATACTGAAACGGACATAAAGAAGGATTTTTCAATGTCAATTCACACAAAAATTCAATCTGAAAAAGGAAAAAAAGCTGAAACAGACACGATTTTTGCGACTTTCAAAGTGGATTACGAATCCCGTTAAAAATATATTGTTGCTTCTTCAAACAACAAACCACTTCTTTTCTCATTTGATTCAGCTTCGGACACAACGTTAATATTGCATTTGACTTCGGAACAAATTGAAAAACCACGTGTGTCTGAAACAGATCATATAGCAATGGGCGCGTCAGGCAGTAAAATTTGTTTATCTAGTGAGTTAACTTGTGATGTTTGATTTCGAAATAGAACATTTTCTAGTGTGTGTTAAAATTATTTCATAACAAATAAAAAAAAAAGTAGTTAGGCCGCTACACATGTCACATATAATGTGAAATTAAATTTAATTGGTGTTGACTGGATGAATGTTTAAAACATTCTTCTCAAATCTGTGTTCAATACATAAAACCACGCGTCGCTTTCTGATATTGAAAATCATTTCACGGACCAACTTCTAAATATGTTTAATGACTTTTTCAAGATGGACTTGGGTGCTGTACAAAAATTAAAGCTACTCTGAAATTAAAACCAGATTCTAAGCCAATGTTTAGACCAAAAGATCACTTCCTACGCTGCTCTAAAAAAGAACTGCAACGTGTGCTGTTTCTTATTTTATTTTACACACACGCGCGCGCACACACACACACACACACACACACACACACACACACACACATATATATATATATATATATACATGTCAGATTAAATAAATTTCAAACATTGTGTTTGCTTATTTTGAATAAAATCCGTTCATACTCAAGGATAATATTTCGCGTATTATGACTGAAATAAAAATTAATTCACACCATGTGTATCTAAAAAAAAAATACAATTGCGCAGGAATTCACCCCTTACCATACCCTGTGGGGTCAAAAACAAGGACGGCGCACCCAAAAGCTCGGACATAGTAGAAATATGTGGTCAAAAATATGATTTTTTGACCAATCAGGGCTCGACATAAGAAACACATTTCTTGATCTCCCCAGAGCCTCACCATCCAAATAAAGGAAGGTAGAAACTCTCAACGCAGCAGAGGGCCGAGCAACCAGCTCACACCAAAAGGGCACGCGGCTGCTTGGAGCAAGCACACACACACACACACACACACGCACACGCACACACACACACACACACACACACACACACACACACACGGATCAGCGAACATTCTTTCACCTTCTCTTTCTCTCATCTCGCTCGCTACACATCCCAGTTCCTTTCTTTCGTTTTTTACAACTTTACGGACAACTTAATTTTTGTACAAAAAATAATTCTTTTATCTTTTTTTTTTTTTTTTACGAAAATAAACAAAAGCTTATTCCACTTTATTTCCGGCTTTATTTCATGAACCAAGTTACGCCGAGTCGACTTGTAAATATAATTCTATCCTACAAATTGGTGACCGACGTGAGACACTACATTAAAAAAAAACAAGCAAAACGAAAGGAAGAAGAACATAATGGAACCACAAACAGACCAACAAAGAGACAGGGAATTTAACGACCTCAAGTCAATGGTAGAAAGATTGTCTACACAATTACAAGACTACCTACAAACATGACGACGGTACCCCCGCGATAAACGACCAGACTACAGAAAATGAAGTTTCAGCAGAGGCCAGACTGACAACCACAATAGAAAAGATGTAATTTGTTACTATCACAGAAGGTTCGGTACTGAGGCGAGACGCTGTACACGCCCTTGTTCTTTCAACAACGCAAATGCGGGAAACGGAAATTCCAGCCAGTAGAGACGACGGCTGTTGCTGGATTTTTAACAAAAGATCGTCTGTTTTATATCCGTGATAAAATTAATGGATACAACTTTTTAATAGATACCGGAGCTGAAATAAGCGTGATACCACCAACATAAAATCAGGAGACTATGCCACAGTCTTATCATCTTCAAACAGCTAACGGTACCAAAATACCAACTTGCGGAGAGAAATCACTGAATATCAATCTCGGCATGCGACGGAATTTTTTGTGGAATTTTATCATAGCCAGTGTAACAACGCCGGTATTGGGGGCAGATTTTTTAGCCAGATTCAACCTGTCTGTCGACATGACTAATCGCACACTTGTGGATAATCAAACCAAGATTTCAGTAAGAGGAATCACCTCGAAATACCAATGTACTGGAATCAGCTCTGCCTTACCCGAGGACAGTACCTCCGTCAGCTACTACAAAAATATCCACAAATCTCCCAGCCATTTAAAAACACAGACACCATAAAACATAATGCCAAGCACTACATCAAGACAACTGGACAACCTGTCTATGCCACCCCAGACGATTGAAACCGGACAAATACAAAATTGCAAAAAACGAGTTTCAACATTTGTTACAGCAAGGGATCATCCGACCCTCGAAAGGTGCTTGGTCTTCACCGCTACATATGGTGCAAAAGTCTAACGCTACAACATGGCGCCCTTGTGGCGATTTTAGAAGGTTAAACGTCAAAATGGTCCCGGATAAATACTCTATTCCACATATCTACGATTTCGCCATCGGTCTACAAGGCGCCACCATATTTTCCAAATTGGATCTCATAAAGGCGTACTATCGAGTTCCAGTGGCAGAAGAAAACATTCATAAAACTGCACTGACCACACCATTTGGCCTTTACGAGTTCGTACGGATGCCTTTTGGGCTTAGGAACGCCTGTCAAACCTTCCAAAGATTAATAGACGAAGTTTTTAGAGGTCTGCCATTTATATTTGCATATGTGGATGACGTTTTGATTGCCAGCAGAAACCTCGACGAGCACAAACAGCACTTAGAGCAAACCTTTGAAAGACTATCACATTACGGTCTGAAAATAAATAAGGGGAAATGCATTTTCAGCCAACCAAAGGTTAATTTCCTCGGACACTTAATCGACAAGGACGGAATATCTCCACTACCCGAGAAAATAAGTGCAATTTCAAATTTCTCACAACCAACATCAGCCAGACAAGTACGCAGATTCATAGGCGTAATTAACTACTACAGACGATTTTTACCTAACTGTTCTATATTACTTGCACCGTTAACAGATTTGTTAAAAAACAAAACAAAGAACCAACAGTTAAAGTTAGAAGGACTTACCTTAGAAGCCTTCAAACACGCTAAAACTACTTTGGCCAACTTTACAAAACTAAACTATGTAAGGGACAGTGAGGACACAAAACTTACGCTTACAACAGATGCATCTGAAATAGCTGTAGGAGCAGTCATACACCAACTTGGTAACAACACAATGACTCCTATATCATTTTTCTGCTAAGCTAAGCAAGACACAGACGAAATACAGCACCTTTTCAATGGAGCTTCTAGCAATTTACCTGGCAATTAAACATTTTAAACACTTGCTGGAAGGAAGGAATTTTTGCATTTATACAGACCACAAACCATTAACATATGCACTACATACACATGTAGATAAATATGGTCCACGAGAAATCAGACATCTCGATTATATCGCCCAGTTCTCCACAGACATCCGATATGTTAAGGGACAAGAGAACATTATAGCAGACGAATTATCTCGATCTACAATTGCCTCTTTAAATTCCAGTTCTTTAAGTATGGAATTAATCGCACAAGAGCAGAAAACAGATGAAACACTTCCAGTTGTACAACAAAAAACTTCCTTACAACTAAAAGAAATGCCCATACCATTTGGTACAACAAAATTTTATTGTGATGTATCACAAACACTTCCGCGTCCATATATATCACCGAGCATCAGACGACAAGTTTTTCAACATTTTCACAATTTGTTTCATCCAGGAAAAAGAGCCATTGTGAAATTAATAGCAGAACGTTTTGTTTGGCCCAATATGAACACGGACGTTCGCAATTGGACTAAAACTTGTATACCTTGCCAAAAGAACAAAATCCACAGACACACGAAATCACCATTTGGCACTTTTAGTACACCTGATACTAGCTTCACCAACATTCATGTCGACTTAGTAAGACCTTTACCCACCTCAAAAGAACATACACATATTCTTACTATAGTTGACAGATTTAGCAGATGGCCTACAGCCATAGCAGTCAAAGACACTTCAGTCGCAACAATAGCTAGAGTTATACTGCAGAACTGGATAGCAATTTTTGGAGTACCTTCAGTAATCACTACAGATAGAGATTCACAGTTCCAATCAACACTTTTTGCTGAATTTAACCAATTGTTAGGAACGAATCACATCAAAACAACTGCCTACCACCCTTGTGCAAATGAGATGGTTGAAAGATTCCACAGACAGAAGCTTCTCTAGCTATGAATTTAAATAATGCGGACTGGACAGACAATTTACCACTAATCCTTTTAGCAATAAGAAACACCGTGAAAGAAGATTTAAAAAGTACACCTGCAGAGGTAGTTTTCGGATCAGCATTAACCCTACCTGGACAATATTTTCATCATAAGACAGACATTTCACCTACAACAACGTTTGTAACTGAATTAAAACATAAAATGTCTCTTCTCAATTTTACACCCACCAGGAAAGCAGAGAAACAAACCTACATCCCAAACGATCTTCACACCTGCAAATATATATTTATCAGGAATGACGCGGTTAAAAAACCACTCTGTTCAAATTATTCAGGACCATACCAAGTTCTGGACAGGCATGAAAAATATTTTATGATCATGAGGAAAGAAAAGAAAGATAATATCGCTATTGATCGCATTAAACATCGAGGAACGACCTCATACAATACCTCCACAAAAACATATTCACACAGAAAATGAGGAAGCTGAAAAACAAATTACTGACATCACACCTACAACAAAAACCGGCAGAAAAGTCCACTGGTCGAAACATTTTAAAGAATATATCACATATTAAAAAACATATGTATCTTTCATATATTTTCCAATCTGGGGGTGGGGAGTATTGTGCTGTTTCTTATTTTATTTTTCACACACACACAATAAAAATTAATTCACACCACGTGTATCTCAAAAAAATAAATTGCGCGGGAATTCACCCCTTACAATACTCTGTGGGGTTCAAAACAAGGACGGCGCACCCAAAAGCTCGGACGTAGTGGAAAGCACACCACGTGGTCAAAAATATGATTTTTTGACCAATCAGGGCTCGACATAAGAAACACGTTTAAGAAATAGTTTTATTCTAAATTTCATGCTTTAAATAAGTAATACTTGTGTAAATCAGATTAATTTAACATTAAATTTACTAATTTTCCAAAAATAATGTAATAGAGATATATTTTATTTTTGCAAGATTTTTAAAACCGAGAATTAACAAATGTGTCGATCAATCAAAAATGGCTGAAAAATTGAAAATTAAAAAAAAATCTAAAATTTTTAGATTCCAATGAATATAATTTCTGTTTGAAAAGCACCAGTGTATTTTGATTACTGGAAATAGTAAATTTAATCATTTCAATCTATATATATAAAGGCAAGATGTTTGTGTGTGTGTGTGTGTGTGTGTGTGTCTGTCTGTCTGTTCTTTATACAAATCCGCAATTTTTATCCGATTCTCACCAAACTTCACACAAATATTCTTTAGGCTTCCGGTCAGATCGTGGGCTACTTATTGCTTCCGATTTCCTCCCGATATCGGAAATCGATGTCCCGATATCCGATCAGGTCTGATCAAGATCAGGATTTCAGCCCTTTTATCGTGGTTCTTGCTGCAGAATTTGCTCTAACTTGGTAAAATTATAGTTTTTAGTCTCAAACAGTAGTAGATCATCTCAGATGACAAATTTTCCCCGATATCGGAAATCGATACCCCCGATATTCTATCGAATCTGATCAAAAACCGATATTTAGCCATCAGTATGTCTCATTTCCTCTAATTTTACTCACGATGGGTAGGATAGGTTTTCATGGACTTACTTAGGTTAGTTTATCCTTGGATGACTTATTTGACTCCGATATTGAAAATCGATACCCCAATATCCTATCTGGTCTGATCAAAATCAGGTTTTCAGACCTTTTATTTTGATTTTTGCTTCGGGTTTTGCTCTAAGTAGGTATAACTGTAGTTCTTAGTCGCAGATATGATACCATTTACTCAGAGGATTTATTTAGCCTTCAAAATTCCGTTTGCGACGGAAAACGTATTTGACATCTATACCGGAAATCAAAATTTGACTTACATCCATTCATTTTTCTTTCAGTCTACGGTTTCGCTTTAACTGGAAACAATTATTACTTTTTAGTCTTTCGTGCCAACGTCCAAAGAGTCTGAGCTCCAGGACCATGGCTTAGTTTTAAAGTTTTCATTACACCCGGGCAACGCCGAGCTATACTGCTAGTTGAAACTAAAAGGAACGTTTCTAGAAAACTTTTTATTTAAAAAAATTCAATTTAAAAGTTACTTATCTTAAATGAGTGGAGGTATCTAAATTATATATATATATATATATATATATATATATATATATATATATATATATATATACTAGCAGTATAGCTCGGCGTTGCTCGGGTGTAATGAAAGCTTTAAAATTAATCCATGGTCCTGGAGCTCAGACTCAGCCTAAAGAATATTTGTGTGAAGTTTGGTGAGAATCGGATAAAAATTGTGGATTTGTATAAAGTACATACAGACAGATAAACAGACACACAAAATAAGTTTTTATATATATATATATATATATATATATATAACAGTTTTTATTATAATAGAGAGGGTACACTTTTAGGAAAGTAGAATTAATAATCTTATACTTAAGTACAAAAAAGAAATTAAAAATATCTGGTGAAATGATACTTTTTAGAGAACCTGTGTCACATCACGTAATGTAGCTGTTTCTCCCTTTCTCTGGGAAAAGGGAGAAAACAATTATGTTTTTACATCATTCTCGAAGAGCCGGATGTTTTTTTTTATTACTTAAGTAAATGAAGCTACACATCGTTTTATATTAACCAGTCTGCCCACTCAACGTTGATGTCGGATGTAAACATATACGTTGAGAATTTTTTTAAAATTGCAGACTCGTCAGAAGGGCTCAATCATTTTATTGTTGTGTCTTGGCTCGTACCATGAGACATCTGGTTGCCCGGATGTATAAAAGACAATGTGCGTTTAGCACGGGGTGTTGTCATTATTACGAACTTCGTGAAGTAACACCTATTACTGCGAGAGACTGTAAATTGTACATACCTCTTGGTTGTCAGTCAGTCAAGTGCCATACGTGATATACGCTTGGGCGATCATGTCTCGAAAGAGACATGACTGACTGGGCAGAAGATTATCCCGCAGTAGGTTACCATTACTTTCTGCGGCAGACTGGTTGCCAGCTAAGGCTATAGAATCTAATCTGTTTTGTTATTTAACCCATAACTGGAGGGAAGAGACGTATTAACAACTTTCCCAATGGTATTTTCGCGTAAGTGAATGCAAGGAATTTAACTGGAATTTGAACTCGGTTCCCCGATTTATCGTTCCGAGCCGGTAACCACTGCACCATTCTGGTAATAAAGTAGTAAACTACTTAGTAGTTTATCTACATTTCACTGTATCTCTTCATTCCACGATGCAACATTTATATTTTGTTTTTGGTTTATTCATTACTAGCAGTATAGCCCGGCGTTGCTCAATTGTAATGATAGCTTTAAAACTAATCCATGGTCCTGGAGCTCAGACTCTTTGGACGTTGGCACGAAAGACTAAAAAGCAATGGTTGTTTCCAGTTAAAGCGAAACCGTAGACTGAAAGAAAAATTAATGGATGTAAGTCAAATTTTGATTTCCTGGTATCGATATCAAATTTTCTGAACTATTGTAAGAACTGCAACCTTGAAACTTCTGAATATCGTTTCGTATGTCTTTGTCTATGAGTGTATCAAATTTGATTAAAATCGGACCACTCCTTCTATAACCCGATCTTTTCGATTATCGATATTTATCAGGGGTACCTCGACACAAAACCTAGCTAAGAACACTCGCAGACGCTTATAGTACAACTGTGTAAATTTTCAAGAAAATCGGTTCAGCCGTTTCGGAGTCTATAGCTAACGGACACACACACACACACACACACAAAGTTCCATTTATAAATAATTTTAGATTATTTCTACTTCAGTGTCGCTTTGTTTAGTTTGCTGCATTTTCACGCAACACCAATAACGTTTCATTTTTAAATCTTTCCACTAAATTTTTTCTTTATTTATTTAATCAGTTACTTGTTTCGTTTGTTGTCGTTTACTCTCGATTTTGAAATAAATATTTTTTTTAACCTTTCCCCCCAAAAGTACATGGAGAAGAAGAAGAAATACATATGCCCCAGAAATAAAATAAAATATATAAAGGAAAGAAAAGAAAAACAATAGCAGGGTTTTATACGGGATTTGGGGCATAATAGGGTTTAGATGAAAAAGAAAAAATGTCACAGTAGGTATGCAATGAGAATTGTTTTAGGCAGGGGACTGGGCTTTAGTGGGGTGAAAGCATATACTTAACACCAGAAAAAGATAGCTGAAATTGATCAGGCGCATAATAAGGAAAGAGGGATTGGAAACTTTGACGCTCACAGAACATCGAAGGCAAGAGGCACAGAGGAAAACAACGCATAACCTAACCTATCGAGCTTGGGTAAACAAATGGTAGAACAGGGTTTAGAAGAATAACAAGAAGGCAAAATTTTATTAAGATCTTCTTCTTCTATGTGCCTTGTTACTTCAGGACGCAGGCGATCATGGCCTTCTACGTCTCCCTATCCCTGGTGGCTCTGAGCACACCTTCTCATGTTACACCGTGCAATCCTCTTTGCGTCATCCACCTGATTAGGTCCTTCAAATATGTTATCCGTTGCTTTCCCCTGTCTCTTTTTCCCTCTATCTGGTTTCTTAGTATCAGATTCTCCAAGCCCTCCTTCCTCATTGCGTGTCACAGGAACTTTAGCTCTCTCTTCCTGATGCTCAGTATTAATTTTCTTTTAGTTTCCATCCTTTCCAGGACCTCGTCATTGCTCACATGCTCGATCCATGATATTCGCCGCATCCTTCTGTAGAACCACATTCTTCAAGTTTTTCCTTCATCTTTGATGGTATTGTCCAGCATTCACTGCCATATTGAAGGACGGACAGCAATTAAGATCTACAAATGTTATATGTCCTATCACGTATGGTATATGCTGCTGCTGCTGCTGCTGCTGCTACAATAGTCTTGACAGATAACCGATAACAACGAACACGTATATATAAAAATATATGATTATATTTTTATTCTCTTCGGTGATCGTTGTGTATAGAAGTGTAGTTAATGGGAGTTACGCACATACGACTGGCTGGAGTTGTTTTCCCTTACGTTCTCTCCGACTCCTCGGCTGTTCTCTCATCTCTACCCGACAAAAAAGATTTTATATGAGTTGAAATTTATCGAAATCCGCTCAAAAGCGTTATTTTTGTCTCCGCCATTTGTTTATCATTTTCGCATTAGTATTATTGCCTTTAGTCAACCGCCTTTGATGTCATCACATTTTCCTGCTATTGCTTAATATTTTCTATTTGACCGAATTAATCATCTGTGGGTCGCAGATGCGTCATATTAATTCCTGTCTCTCCATGGTTTATATTCCCCGACTTTGAACACGGCCACTCACAAAAATACAATTATATTCCTTCAACGCAAACACTGGTCTCTGCATTCCTCTTTTCCAAAATAATATTTATTTAATGTAAGCACACTTTTTGTTTGTCAGACTGAATTCCTCTATTAAATAATATTGGTTTCATGTAAATACACTTCTGAGCGAAATTATATCCTGTAGGTCACAGAATCAGTCAGTCAGTTAAGTGCTTGGGCGATCATATCTCGAAATAGATATGATTGACTGGGCAGAATATTATCCCGCAGTAGGTTGCCATTGCTTTCTGTGGTAGACTGGTTGCCGACCAAGACTAAAGAACCCAATCTGTCCTGTTATTTAACCCATAACTGGAAGGAATAGACGGATTAATACCTTTCCCAAGGGTATTTGCGCGTAAGTGAATGCAAGGAATTCAACTGGAATTCGAACTGGGCTCCCCGATTTCTCGTTCCGAGCCGATATCCACTGCACCACAAACAGAATATACAGAATATACAGCACAAAAAACAAAAAAAAAAAACAAAAAACAAAATTAAGAAACACATTGATCATCAACGTCTTGATGGGACATGGTGTCAGATTTCGTAATACTTGATTGCACAGAAAATCCGAGCTTACACACACCTACACTTTTCCATAAGCCAGTAAAATAGCATATACATTTATTCATTCACCAATATAAAAGTTTTTTAACAACTGACTCACTGAATTTTACCATGTGCGGACGTCTTTGAAGACGAAATAGATACAATCTCTCATTTATTAACCAAGGAAGATCAAGGAAAAAAGTCTTAAAAGTTGATCCAATTCTATTTTTTCACAAACGTATAAATACGCGTGATTTTTGCCTTTCTCACCGAAAGCCACGGGTCGTCTACCGGATGTCAGGTCTGGACGACCTGCATTTCTTACTTTCTCACTTTTTCTTTCGCACTACATTCATTGATTCTCTTTTCTTTTTTCATATACCGACAACAAAGAAATAAAGAATATCAAAGAGAGATACAAGTCATCCGATTAGATGCCAAGTTCAAGCGACATGCATTTTCTCTCTCTCTCTCTCTCTCTCTCTCTCTCTCTCTCTCTCTCTCTCATACTGCATTAATTGATTCTCCTTTTTCCTCATTTACTTGTCGTCAACAAAAAAGAAAAGAGAAACATTTTCGCCTACTACACACAGCGAAAATTAAACATTTTTCTTCACAAATCTATTTCTTCTGACTTTAAGAAGATTGAATTCTAAAATGCACATATTCAAGAAAAGCTTTATGAAGAATTTGCAAACAAACATTATTTCATAAATAGTAAAAATTAATGTTAATTCTTGTTAAATCTTACACTTATTAATAGAAGCGAGACTCTTTTTTATCCTTCTTTTAATGTTTGTTCAACCATCTAATTCTTTAAGTGTGGTGGCCTCGATTATGTTAGACACAGGGTCATTTCGCAATGACAGCTTTTTAAATACTTGCTTGTGTGTGTGTGTATTCTTCAGTGTTTTTCAAATTTTTCTTTGTTAGAAACACAACACTTTTTCACTCTTACATACAAGACTAAGAGTCATATATGTCTAGAAAAGTGTACTCTTATAGAAACAAGATATAACAAAAGTAACAGATTTTTTGCCAAAAATTAGTCGATCGGAGTATTTCTGGAAGATAACTTGTTTAAAGCAAGCAGTCTTTTTAATTAGAGTGCTTGGTATCATGAAATATGGAATTATTAAAACAGGTCAACACGTTTTTTTTAGCTAATTTGGTGGTGCTGATTCCGAAAATGACCTTAGATTTTCATGGTTAGCTATCGATTTTGCTGTACTGAAATTGCTTATTTTTAGAAAAAAATCAGTTTATGATTATGGCGGATCGCAACATTTATTTAATAAAGGTCGTAGAAACCCATCAATTTTCAGACAGGCCGAACAATTTATGTTAGCCACCTGAAATAAACTGTTTGCATAAGAAAAAAAGTGTTTCCGAGTCTAAAACTTTAAAATAGATGAACTGAATTTTTCCAATTTATACCCAAAAATTAGTCGGTCGGAGTAATTCTGGAAGATAACTTGTTTAAAGCAAGCAGTCTTTTTAATTAGAGTGCTTGGTATCATGAAATATGGAATTATTAAAACTGGTCAATACGTTTTTTAACTGATTTGGTGGTGCTGATTCCGAAAATGACCTTATATTTTAATGATTAGCTGCCATTTTCGCTGTACTGAAATTGTTCATTTTTGGAAAAAAGATCAATTTATGATTATGGCGGATCGCAACATTTAATTAATAAAAGTCGTAGAAACCCATTAATTTTCAGGTAGGCCGAGTAATTTATGCCAGTCACCTGAAATAAGCTATTTTTTTTTTATAAGAAAAAGTGTTTTTGAATCTAAAATTTTCAAATAGAGTCACCGAATTTTCCCAATTTATCGCCAAAATTCAGATTAACTGATAAACTTTATATGATGTATAAACTCGTTAATATGTATATGAAGGTTCATTTTTTACATAGTCATAGAGATAAATTTCTGGATAATTGCAGCGATGTGAGTGATGAGCAAGGAGAACGATTCCATCAGGATATAAAATAATTGTTGTCGGTTCTTTACCACTTCAACAGGGAAGATTACGCTGCAACCCAAAACTTTGACTATATTCTCGCTGATAGAATGATGAGTGTAACGTGTACATATAAATAAAGGTATACAACATATCTTTAATTCGCTTCTTGGTGAAATCATCTGTGGAGTAGGAGGATGATCGGGTTGTGGGGGTGGTCAGCACGCATGCATCGAGGCAGCGGCCAAGAGGCCGCGCTCGTCCATTGTCTCCTTGTGTCTCACTCGGTCTGACATCCGATCTCAACAGCAGCCTGACTACTACTGCTAACTCAGCTGTCTTCCGATCTATATATCAGCCGAATCTCGTTTTAACATGTCACATTTCAGACACATCGTTTATAAAACAATTTCGGGGTTTGAATTATTTGATCACGGCCACGCTGGTTATCAAAACACAAAACACAATGACATTCCTTCAATGCAATAATATTTATTTTTCTATAAATACATTCCTATCTTTACTTCTCCTGATCTGGAAAATTTTGCACGTCACCCGGTGTCAGCATTCTTTAACTTTTCATAACAATATTTATTTTATTTTCTCAGCCAGATTGCATTTTTGCTGGTTCATAAAAATACATTTCTGTGCGAAATTATGCACGAAGTCACATCTAAACTTATTTATAAATGGAACTTTGTGTGTGTGTGTGTGTGTGTGTGTGTGTGTGTGTGTGTGTGTGTGTGTGTGTGTGTGTCCGTTACCTATAGACTCCGAAACGGCTGAACCGATTTTCTTGAAAATTTACACAGTTGTACTATAAGCGTCTGCGAGTGTTCTTAGCTAGGTTTTGTGTCGAGGTACCACCGATAAATATCGATAATCGAAAAGATCGGGTTATCGAAGGAGTGATCCGATTTTAATCAAATTTGATACACTCATAGACAAAGACATAAACAACAATATTCAGAAGTTTCAAGGTTGAAGTTCTTAAAATAGTGCAGAAAATCGATAATATATATATGTATAAATCGATACCAGGAAATGAAAATTTGACTTACATTCATTCATTTTTCTTTCAGTCTACGGTTTCGCTTTAACTGGAAACATTTTAGTCTTTCGTGCCAACGTCCAAAGAGTCTGAGCTCCAGGACCATTGATTAGTTTTAAAGCTTTTAATACCTCCGAGCAACGCCGGGCTATACTGCTAGTAATATATAACACAATGGAAGAGCGCTACCAGTGATGGCGAGACAAAACAAATGAATGATGGCTGACTACTACTGGAGTAACAAAAGGGACTTAAATAACACTGAACATGACAGACAATCGAGAAAGAGAACATTTCTACCATACTTTTTATGTTCACCAAGGTTTTTTTTTTCAACTGTTAGTTTATTAAATGTTTTGCTGAAAATACTTGTTGGTCTTGGCATATTTAATAGTGTTATTTTTAAAGACTTAAGTTCTGACTGTTATTGAAACAATTAAATTTTCTCAATAAACAGGCCAATATTTGTTGGTTTAAATACGAATAGAGAGGTTTCTACGATTTTACTTTGAGAAATATCATCGGTCAAGAATCAAGATCATATATACAGTAAACAAATGAAAAAATGCTTCTTTTCTTTTTTGCAAAAATGAGGCATTTCTGTTGAGCAAAGACGGTAGCTAACCAAGAAAAAGTAAGGTCATTTTCAAATTCAACACCCTCAAATTAGATAAAAAATGTTTGGTGTCTCAACACCATTTCAATTTTTTTTGTTGACCAGTGTAATTAAAATAAATTTGTTCATTTGATGAAATAATATTTTCTACAGGTGCCACTCGTCGCTGTCACTTCTCAGAAATAACCTTCACTTGTTTGAAACACAATTGTAATTTACAAAGCTTTTGGTCTAAAACCTAATTAAGAATATTGACAGTATAATATCAATCTCGTGTTTGCTTACAAAATAAAGTTGGTTTTATTGTAAGACACTTTTTGCTTCGTTGTGAAAAAACAAAACAACTTAATGATATTAAACTGTTTGCTGCTAAGTCTATTGTAACTTGTATGTCAGGTTTTTCTTGAAAAAAATCAAATTAGAAGATGCTGAAGAGCTGTCTGAAACGTGGCAATAATGCCTAGTAAATAATGATGAATATTTAACTAAAAAGATGATGAATAAAGTCGATAAACAAAAACAAAAATGATTTATTCTTCTTTTATGTACCCTGTTCTTTCGGGACGTAAGTGATCATAGTCCTCCACATCTCTCTATCCCTTGTAGTTCTTAACACCCCTTCTTCTATATCCCAATCAAACCCCGCTCCGTCATCCATCTATTCAAATCCCTCAAGTACGCGTTTACTTTCCCTTGTCTTTCCTTCCCTCTATCTGTCACGGGAGCATCAGATTCTCCAAGTCCTCCTTTCTCACTACATCTCCCAGAAGCTTCAGCTGCCTTTTCCTTCTATTAATTATAAGTTTCCTTTTCGCGTCCATCCTCTCCAAAACCTTATCGTTGCTCACATGTTTTGTCTATGGTATTCTCAGCATCCTTCTGTAAAACCATATTTTGGTTGTTTCAAGTCTTTTCTTCATCATGGATGAGATTGTCTACCATTCGCTGCTATATTGAAGAACAGACATCACATAACAGTCCATCACTCTCTTCTTTGTTTCCAGCGAAATCTTCCTGTCTCTCAATACCTTATTCCCCTTCTGGAATGCATCCTTTGCCATAATAATATGCCCTCGGGTCTCAGTGTCGCACTTTCCGTCTTCTGTCAGGACACTTTCCAGGTATTTAAATTTCTGCACTGGCTTGATTTTAGTATCTCTACCTGAATTTATCGTTTTATCTCTACCTGAATTTATCGTTTTATCTCTACCTGAATTTAGCGTTTTGGGCTACTCTTTTTATTGATTACCATGCATTCAGTTTTATTTATTACTCAAAATAAAAAAAATCTAACACATAATCAATATATATATATCCATTACAGAATCAATATATATATATAAATATATATATATATATATATATATCCATTACAGAATAATATATATATATATATATATATATATATATATATATATCCATTACAGAATCAAATATATATATATATATATATATATATATATATTACAAAATCAATATATATATATATATATATATATATATATATATCCATTACTCCACTATGCTAAATATATTTTGTTTACGCATAGGTGGGCTCGACAGCCATGAGTAACTAGCAGGACAGATTTGTCCTGTAGTCTTGGGTGGCATCCGATCTAGGAGATGGACAACTCTGAATTCAAAATCTGCAGTGTGTTGTTTGGAAGTCTTGTGGGATAATGTGCACCAGTTCTCTGTATTAGGTTCTTCCAAAAAGTGTGATTGAGTTTGCACAAGTCTTTAACATCATAATCAAATGATATGTACGGGTAGTCTCGATGTTGATTTTAAGAACTCATTTATTATTTGACCCTTATACAACGAACACTTCGAGAGAGTCCAGTATATATACGAGACATATATATGAATAGAATAAGTAAAGAACAAGTAGGAAAAAAGTCTCTTTAATCTAACATGCTTCAATTTTAACAAGCTTCTTCAAAGATCTATTAAAGACGAGTAATGATAAATCTCTAAAGAAGCTTGTGAAAAGTGAAATATGTTAGATTAAAGACACTTTTTTGCCTACTTGTTCTTTACTTATTCTATTAATCTTGTCGGATTCGATCCATATATATATATATATATATATATATATATATATATATATATATATGTGGCAGGGATCGAAACTTGCTCGATTTGGTGTCATATATATATATATATATATATATATATATATATATATATATATATATTTTAATTCAGATACTTCAATCCAAGGGAAAAAAGCAGGAAGGTAAATTCCAAAAAACCCGATCCTAATTAATATTAAAAATTTATTTTAATATTAAAAAATGATACAGGAAGAGAGCTCCATGTAATAAAATATTACAGAGCAAATATATATATTAAAAAAGGATTAATTCAAAGATGTTGAATAGCATAAACAAAACAAAACAAAAAATAATGGAGAATAAGATTGTTTTTAAGGTTTATGATTACTTGCTTGTTTTCTTTTTAATTTAACAGTTTAAAAAATATTCAATGACAAAAACATCAAGCTGTGAAGGACCTTGATCGCCTAGAAGGAACATAGCCTATAAAGAGATGGCCAAGCAGGAGTGGAAACGGGTCTCAGGACACTTTTTTCCTTGGTTCTGCACGTCTGAGTAACCTGATTAAATTGAACTTTATTGTAGAGTCAAAGACCATCTAACATAATAAGGTAGACTGTTCTCCAAAGCTATGTTACAGCCAGTGTGGTGATGACCTGGAATCGCTGAAAAAAGGCTTCCTAGACTGAAGTCAATAGCATAGGGTTTCCACTATAGAATCAACGGGTATGTGTCCGTGATCATGGCGAGTCTTAAAGTTGGAGATCCTTAACTGTAGTTTGACCTTGAGGGGGATGGGCTCCGCCAGTTCTACTTTCCCTAATACATGCTATGCGTAAATGAACACAACCCTGGTTTTCAACCTAGATATGTGGTTCGACTGAGAAGGCGAAATCGGAGAGCCTAGTGAGAATTCCAGTTGAATTCACGGCATTAACATACACGCAAATACCCTTAGGAAAGGTATGAATCCGTCTCTTCTTCCTCCAGCTATGAGTTAAATAACGGGATAGATTGGGTTCTATAGCATTGATTAGTAATCTCAAAAAGTAATGGCAACCTACTGCGCGAAAATCTTCTGTCCAGTCAGTCATGTCTCTTTTGAGACATGATCGCCCAAATGTGTATCACGTATGGTACTTAACTGATTGACTGATGTGGAGGCATCTGGTCAGGTGCTTAGCCGAGCATCGAATCTATGACCACACCCAATCATAGAACTGATTATGATGATGATGCAATGCAACATGTAGTTCTTTTAATACTAAAGACTCCCTTGTAATATAAACAAAGTGCGTCTTTTTTCTTTGGCATCCCGTGACAAAAAGAGAGAGACATTTTGCACCCTTTTCGTATATACTGCTTTTGGTAATGCAGCCTAATAATTGCAAGCAGAAAGTCTTTGTCAGACAAGTGGGGTAGTACCACACACATTTCTTCAATTTTCTATCAACAAAAGATTGTGTAATATATTTATTGCAATGTGTTGTGGGGTAAACACTCCGGTGACAAAACGGATAAGTCTAGAGACATAAATAAAGAACTTCAAGTAGTCTAGAAAAACCGTTAGATTCAGTCTTCAGAGTATTTCTTAATAAAATGGCAAAATTTAAAGTAACCAATTATAGTTTAGCACAGCAGAAATGATTAAGATTATGTGTGCAAGATTCATAGAAGTGTAGAGCGAATATGGAAATAAACAGCAAGACGGTCAATCATCAAATGACAAAAATGGTTTCTGAGTCGAAGAATTCATGCGTCATTCCAGTTAATAAATTAATCCTTTGAAAATAAATATTTAACATTTTTTAACCAACGGGTCGCGTTCCCGCCGATAATAAAAAAGAAACATACTTTTGAAAAGTATATAAGCAAAATGTATAGACCAGACAAGCCATTAAGGAACATCAACAGGGCACGACGGCGGCTTAAAACTCATTTACCCGTCTCCCTCATCAAGCTACGTAACACTTACACTTTCCTTTTCACTTTCTCTTTTTCCTATCTTTTCCGCACACATATACACAAAGAAATCACATTTCTTTTCATCTTAACAAACAAGGAACTTTAGCATTCGTACACGCTGGGAAAATTTTCGTTGTTAAAATACGAAAATAAAAACATTTTAGATTTAAAAAACTTACATTTTTTTGTGAGGTGATTCGATTCTGCAACAGGAGAAGCCTTTTCCTTTTTTTTAAAAAATCAGTATAGCCATTTATCACCCACACAACAAAACCAACAAAATGCTGAAATTATATCGGTAAACCACTGTTACAGCGCACTTTCTAACTTTTTTCCTGTAGGGAACAAGCGGCAACAAGCCCCCCCCCCTCACCAAGCTTGTTACTATGCAAGCTGTAGAAGAAAATATGCTGAACGCTGATTGGTCGAGGTGAATTATACAATTTCTTAGAACCACCTTTTCCTAGAATTTGATTAATTCGCACCCAATCAGCTCACGCAATTGACGCGTGGTCAGACGATATAAAAAAGGAAGACGCACCTAAGAACCCCAGTGTTGGAAATTAATTTTACTTGGAAAAGAATGCCAGTTGAGTTGGAACCTTAGTTTAGCGAAGAACCTCAGTTAGAGACGAACCCTAGTTTGGAAATCAAAATCCGTCACTGATAAAAATTCAAATATTTCAAAGACTTCAGCAACCCGTAGTTGAGGCTCATTCTTGAACGAAATATTTTTATCATCTAATTTTGAATCTTGAATCTAAACTTCAAGCTAAATCCAAATTTTTTATTTACATTAAGGTAGAGAACTCTGTCGACATATTTTCCAAGAACTTTATCATGAAAGACTTTTATTTCGTATTTTATATATCACATTCACCTTTCACACATGTATACCTTTGATATAAAAATTGTTGTTCATTTATTAAATGATTAAGTTTTGTCAGTTAATTTTTCATTTTAATTTTTACATCTTCAATGCAATAATACAAATTGTTTGTGGCGGAACAATTACACGCAGCTCATTTTTTAACCAATAGTCTTCTGATTATCTACAAGAAATCCCGACACCTCTGTAACACCACCTATGTTTTGTTTCCTTTTCAAATAATATAGCATATTTGAAAATAATATTTGAGTTTTGAAACTGCTTGAAACAGCCGATCTCTTCTTACTGAGTATTAGGGATTTGAATCAAAATTTAACAAAGAAAAGAAGAATGGTAGAAAAAGAAAGAATATAAGACCCCCCCCCCCCCCGCAAAAAACACCCCAAAACAATGTATTTCAAATGTTTTATCTTTGCGTTTTCAGCTGAAACAAGTATAAAATATCATTTTTTTGGCTAGTACTACAGCAGACTTGAACACTGCAACGCATTGATAAAAAACTTTTAAGATACTTTAAAAGAAATGCCTGTTACCGTTTTTATTTTAATTCAAATTAATGCGATTTTATATAAATAAAATAATTTATTTTTGAAAAAAAAATACAATGTTTCACGGGTTAATAAATCATTGTATTTTCCTTTTCTTTTTTTTTTTAAGTAGTGTAAGGGAGATAACTGTGCAACCATAAGATGAATGTTTTTTATGTGAGATTAAGAAAGTGAGTTGGGAGTTTTCTTTGTATTGCTTTATTGGCTCGTAAGAATAGAAAATAAAGGGGGAACAAAAATGTCTTCCAACTTAGTGAAATAATAAAGTGTAAAAAAGAAAATCAACCAAGTTTTCAGTTATTTTTGTGAAGAGTTCTCCGAAGAGTTAACGTTGCCGGTAATTCTCCTACGCCAGTATGAACCCTAGTTGTCTCTCTTAGATGAAGATTTTTTTACTTAAAGGAACAAGTAAAAGAGTACCAAAAACTGTTACGTGATATTTGTCCTTCTGTATGAGAGTGACTGCTGGACGATCTCCTCAAAGATAAAGTGGAGACTTGAAGCAACAGAAGTGTGGTTCTAAAAACAAAGAAGGATGCTGAGAATATTGTGGATGGAACATGTGAGCAACGATGATTTTGAGAAAATGGAAACAAAAAGAAAACTTATACTTAACAACAGGAAGAGAAAGTTATTGATGTTTCTCAGCTGGGACACATAATGAAGAAAAAGGACTTGGAGAATGTGGTACTTATGGGACAAATTGAAGGAGAGAGAGAGAGAGAGAGAGAGAGAGAGAGAGAGAGAGAGAGAGAGAGAGAGAAAGAGGTGATTTTCTAAGTGTAGCTTAGATATTGCACAATGCCGAAAGTGTTGGGCACCCAGTAAGGATCAAACTCACTATCCAGTCGTAATTGATCTAGAGAGAGAGAGAGAGAGAGAGAGAGAGAGAGAGAGAGGGAGGGGGGATATGTTTATCTTTTTATGGAAGTTAAACAGCGTCACCTAATTTGTTCGCTTAGCCTCAATCTATCATAATGCTAATCGGAAAAGCTTAAAAGAAATTTTTAAAAATACAAACACAGATGAAATATACAACTTTCGCAAAGAAATCAAGATCCTCAACAAAATATAATACTTTCAAATATTGTATATGTATGTATATGTAAATCTATACATATGTATATACATATATATGCACACGCATACATGTAAGTATGCAGATATACAATCAGAAACAATCACAAGATAAAGTAATTTATACAGAAAAAATAAAAAAAATAAAAACAGATCATAAAACCCAACAGCCTCTCAACCTTTTATACAGAATAACTACACTGTATATATAAATAAACAAGGCTTCGGCATAAAATGACCCAAATAGGAGTTGACATGCCCTAAAATCCAATAATCAAATCAAAAATAGTTGTTGTTATAAATTTTCACAACAAGCAAGAAAACCTCATTTTGCGTTGCTTTTTCTTTGTTCGAAATATTTACCTTTTTCATTTTGTATATCTCATTCAGAAAAATAAGAAAAACTGGGAAGCTAAAAAAAACAAACAACCCCCCAAACAACAACAACAACAACAACAACAACAACAACAACAACAAAAAGAACAACAAAAAACAATGAATTTAAAAAAGAAGCAGTTATACCGCAAGTATCATTATTATAATAGTAGTTTATTATTATACTTTTATGATATTACAAGTTCTAGGATTCATTTAATTCGTTTTTCCGCGGGCATGTCACGTTCTGTTGATGCCATGATTCAGTTCATACAGGAGACTTGCCAGGAAATTTATGCTGATAAATATTATAAGAATTAAATTCTGTATATACGTCTTCAACCAATAAAATACCATCAGAAGGTTTGTTTTATAAGCAATATTTACTAGAGTAAATACTGCTAAAATACTTGCGGACGTAGTTGTAGACCTACGCGTGTTAGTTTTGGACCATTTAGAAAATAACAATAACTCCTTTCACCACTCTCGCAAATTCTAGAAAAAAGATTTTCGTGAGTCAAATTATTTTCTAACCAATAAAAACTTTGTATTCAAAAAGTTAACACCTTTATGTGAAATTAGAGTTCGGATCTCCTTTACGGATATAAAAATAGAAGTATACTGCTTCTCGAGATTCAAAACAGTTTTGGAGGCCAGTTTGATCAACACACACACACACACACACACACACACACACACACACACACACACAATTGAAGAGACAACAGCCAGCATCCGCCAAGTGTCCACGCACACAGTAAAAGGGAAAAGACAATAGCTGCTGACTTTGCTTTTGTCTATGAACTCACAAACACATTAGGCTGACTGTCATAAAGTAAGTTTGTCCACACATCTCACATTATTTTACGAAAATTTAATTACTTTATAAAACAAACTTCACTGCAAGGAAAATTAAAGGTTTTATTCTTATTGTATACTCGCAGTATAGCCCGGCGTTGCTCGGGTGCAATGAAAGCTTTAAAACTAATCCATGGTCCTGGAGCCCAGACTCTTTGGACGTTGCCACGGAAGACTAAAAAGCAATAGTTGTTTCCAGTTAAAGCGAAACCATAGACTGAAAGAAAAATGAATGGATGTAAGTCAAACTTTTGACAGTAAGGACAGAAGGCCTTTTGAAAGCGATGACCTTTGTTCCAGAATGTGCATAAGTTACCACTCTCGACTAGATAAGCGTGTGAATGCCGGGGAGTGTGGGCAAACAGTTTGTTGAATATTTGAGGAATTTATATGTTTTATAGGAGTCCTGGCCAGGAATATCAATATTGGCCTTATGCCACACATGACCGAAAGCCCCCACATTTTTAAAAAGTTGAAAATCGACAGAACATTGAATAATTAAACAAAGTTTCAATGTGCAGCTGCCTGTTGATGTCCATTTCTTACGTCAGTTCGATGGTGCGAAAAAAGATAAAATAAAAAGATTAAGTAGCTGAGAAAGCGAGAAAAATCAACAGTAAGAAAGAACGGAGCGTCCTGACCCGACTTCTTCTTCTTCTTCTTCTTCTTCTTCTTCTTCTTCTTCTTCTTCTTCTTCCCTCACTTTCTACTCTTCAAAAGTTGAAATTAGCTCATATTTATATCCAAGTATCGGACCAGAAAAAAAAAAGAAAAAAAAAAGGGCCCCAAAGCTCCTATCGATTTTCTTGTTTCTTGATTGGTCTATTAATTGGACGTTGTATCCTTTTGGTTTCCTAAAACATCCAGATTAAGGTTAGCCTAATCATTGAAAAAGGTTTTGTTATTGGTTAATTTAAATATGTAAGAAAATATTTGAATAGTTGTGGGTATGTGCAAAAAGTTGAATTTCCTGAGCAATGAGAGTTTGAAAATCAGACAGTTTTGAAGAAGGAGGGAGGTAGAGTATAATGACGAGGAAACACGTGTGTCTATTTTAACAACACACACAAAAAAAGGAATTTATTTACAAATTTACAGTTGTAATTGTCAGTAGCTTATTTCAAGACAAGTAATCACACATTAAAAGTTTGTTGATTTGATAAACAGAAAATGCTTATATTAAATTACACTGTCCAACAGAATCAAAGTTTTTTTAAAAGTACATGCTACATAAGACCTGTTTCGGTCTAAGAAAAGTATCCTGATACCAAATCTGCCCTTTATTTCTCTCGATTAGGCGTTTTCATGTGTGGCGATACCGACTGAGCAAAAGCGAGGAGCCGGATGTTTGCTCTATACCGACCAGCAGGCAAATGACCAAAAATCGTCGTTGCGCATCCGAGTTCGCGCAGATGTTCCGGTTGAAAAATAAAAATTAATCAAATATCAAATTTCCATTTCGCGAGCCTACGTGAATTTTATTTATCAGCCAATGGGAAGCCCAGAATCAAATACAAATGTGAAATTCAAGACGAGCTGCTTTTGATCCAAAAAGCAGATATAAAAGGCGGATACAGACAAGCACCCGGCAGACAGACAGACAGGCGAGAGTAACCAGTGTCTCCCCTTGACTTAAGTTGAGCGGCTACTATGCTTGCCTCTTTCCTTCTCCACTGTCTCAAAAGTACTTACTGACCGAGGGAGCGACTACTTCAAAGACATTCCTCACATACCTCCGCTCCCCACATTCCTAAGCCTTTTATCTCTTTCAGCTAATTATTTGCCATGAACATTCTAACCTCCGTTGAACCTATATTCAAGTATTATTTTAATTGTAAAAATATTAATTGATATGTGTATATATAAATGTTATTTTCAACTCAATTTGCTTTTCTTGATTTTAAAATTTTATGACTTATAGTGGGCTATCTACCACAAGGCCAAATTCCGTTAACCTGCAACGGTATACAATTACCCTTCGCTAGAACGGAATCCTACTACAACTAACGAAAAAGAATAGATAAGATACCCACTTACATGTACTATAAATCATATTTATTATTATTGGTTATGACTGAAAAACACAGAATTGTCAGATTAAACATTTGTCCTCTTACCCCTTTTGCGTAGAGTATCGTCCTCCCTTTTTATATTCCAGCAGTAGTCTGCCAACATGTCGGGGTTCCATTTTTCTTTAAAACGTTTCTCCATCACTGAAACATCCTGATGGAATCTCTCGCCACGTTCATCACTCACATCACTAAAATTCTCCGCAAAAAATCCAAATGAGAGTGGAGAACATGAACTTTTAGAGACGTGTTACATCCCATGTTACAGACATGTTACAGACATGTTACATCCCATATCATGATAACGATGCAGCAGATCATTCACAACTTGCACATAATCATCTGAACGATGTTTTCACAGGAAATTATCACAAACTTTCTTGAATGATTCAAAGGCAAATTTTTCTTTTTTCTTGAGATGTTTGTTGAAAGTTTCATCAAGTACAATTTTTCGAATTTGGGGACCTATGAAGATACCTTCTTTTATTTTAGCTTGACTTAGGGAAGGGAACCTTTCTGCAAGATATGCAAATGCAAAGGAATCCTTATCTAGGGCCTTCACAAATTGTTTAAACAAACCAAGTTTAATATGCAAAGTAGGCAAATGGATTCTATCACTTTGCAGAAGTGGTTTGTGCTTGATATTATGCTTTCCTTGCTCAATTTAATCTCTAACAGGCCAATCCTTGCGTACATAATGTTCGGTTCTCGCTCTGGAGTTTCATAAGCACAGGAAGCAGCAAAATTTAGTATAATCAAGCTGCAAGCAAGTAAGCATGGCTATAACCTTGAAATCTGCGCAAACATGTCATTTATGGTTATTGTATGCTCATTAAAATTGTTTTAAAATTTTCATATGATTCTTTCATAGTTGTGCTGTAAGCTATGGGAACAGATAGCAGAGTGTTACCGTTGTGTAACAAAACAGCTTTGATGCTTTCTTTGGATGCATCTAAAAAAAGACGCCAGTTGTTATTATCAAATGGTATTTCCAGTTGTTCAAAAAGTTTAGGGATGTCATTACAGAAGCATAAGTCATCTTTTATTGTAAACAAAACATGCGCATTTTCAAAATTCGTTTTCACACAAAAGTATTAAGTTGAATTCCAACAAAGGTTTCCAAAAGGATTAAAACAAATTAAGAGTTCATTTTTTTTACATTAAAGTATTACAGTGGAATTCAATATAAAAGATGCATTTTAGGTACTTAGTTTCAGCCGTAGAAAGAGTCCTTGCAACCCTCAGTTGCCATTACAATAATGTATCAGCGTGAAATATGACACCAGTGATATTCAGAAGTATAGTCTCTACTTTTCTTTCTCTCCCGTCTCTCTGACTCCAATTGACTTCTGACCGACCGGCCACGTTAATAAATAGGCTAATCCGGTCACGTGATCGGCTCAACGCAAATTCTTTTCTATTGGGCAGAAAGAAACATGACATAGGTCATTGAAAGTTCAATTTGTTTTTTTTGTAAATCAATCTTTTCATTGGTTAGAAAATTAATTCACACTTTTAATCTTTTTTTTTTGTTTATTAGTCAAAATAGATTTGTACATTTTGCAAATTTGCAAACCGTGAAGAAAAGAAAGTTATTTTTATTTCGTATTTATCACAGTTTATTTATTGATGTTAGTATAATAATCAATACAATATATTTTGTGAGTACGTTTTGTTTTTCATTACTCATTACTCGGGGAGCCGAGTTCGAATTCCAGTTGAATTCATTGTATTCACTTACGCGCAAATACCCTTGGGAAAGGTATTAATCCGTTTATTTCCCCCAGTTATGGGTAAAATAACAGGACAGGTTGGGTTCTATAGCCTTGGATGGCAACCAGTCTACCGCAGAAAGTAATGGCAACCTACTGCGCGATAATCTTCTGCCCAGTCAGTCATGTCTCTTTAGAGACATGATCGGCCAAGCGTGTTTCACGTATGGTGCTTCTGACTGTACCTACTTTTGCATTCCCCGGTAAATATTCATTTTATGATGAGATGATCTGACAAAAAATAGATAATAATCTGGAATATTTTAACATTTAAATCATTTTGCCAACTTCACTTTTAAAATGTTAAGACATTTTTTTTATTTTGTGGTGCCTTAACGCTTCTATCATAGATAGCAGATTATGTCAAAAATTAAAACTGAAAACACCTATAACAGGCTACACAAAGTGCTACAAATATCATCCCGAGAAGATGTATGTTTCTCATTTTTAAATTTTTTTGGCGTGATAAAAAAGAAATAAAGAAATTGTTTACAAATTTATTGGTTATCAATACTTCTTAAACAATAATGAAATATTCATCCACATATCTTGATCATGTCTATCTCTTCAACTTCTTCATCCATTTTCATTTGATAATTCCCTGGCTTCGGCTTGAGTTGTTTTAAAATTTAGAAGCAGAAGCTGAAGTTCCGAGGACGAGGCATCCCTTCCTTGGGTGGGAGGCAGGCTGGGAGTCAGTGCTTGTTTTAGGCGTTCCCAAAAAAGCTGAAGTGACGTTGGGGCTTGTGCAATTTTCCCACAATATTGCTGTTAAACCTACTTTAAACCTCGACCTTGTCTCACATTTATTAGGTAGCCACGTGGACGCGTTGAAAATTCCATTGAATTTATTTAATCTTCCTGTCTTTTTTTTCCAAACAAAAAAATCCAGCCGTTATTTCATGGGTAACAATTTTTCATGCTTCACCGTTATAATGAATCGTTTTTTTCATTGTCTTACTATTCACTCGTTACTTTTTCCGCGTGCACTGAATGTGTTCTCATGAAGTAAATCCGTTTGGTGTTTACATTTAAAAAAAAGAAAGAGAAAAAAGTCTATACTTGCCTTATGAATTTGTCAATACGTTCTGATGATAGGTAAGTGAGGTTGATTGATAAAAACCAAAAAAAAGTTAAAATTTATTTTGCCGACGACCTTTTATGTATCTTCCTCCTAACTTAATTCTTTCTCTCTCTCTTTCAAACAAAAGTTCGTGTTTTTATTCGCTCGGTTGCAAGGATAATTATGTTTAAAATAAAAATAAATAGATCAATTGAATAATCAAGAAATGATAACGGTTTCAAACTTAAGTCCGTAGATTAACGGTTTCCAAGTAGAAAAAAAGTAAAACTAAAAAAAAAAAAGAAGCAATCCTCTCCCTAACAATCTCTACGTTGTTGTAAGTTAACACTTAAAGTTATAAATAATTCAAATTTATCGGGCATGGCTCCCTTTCGGACATCTTTCTTGTAATTAATTCTTAGGTCATCTAAAAATGGTAGACACTAGTTTTTAAAAGAGTCATTAAAAAATAAGCCCTCTAAGCAATTACGTTCTCAGTATATGGCGATTTGGGTCATTGGGTTCAATTTTGTCTACCAACAGCCGGCTTTTTGCTTAATAAAAAACGCGGTGCTGGTGCGAGACACTTTTTTAAAAAAATATTCAGTTTTCGCTTTAAGCTTCTTAATTAAATAATTCTTAGAAGAATGAACACAACTTTTATTTTTTTGAAGAGAATTTAATTTTGACATCAATTTTATTTGAAAAAAAAAAAGAAAGACATATTGATTTTTTAGCTGATTTTTAGCACTATGAGTACCATATTGTTACATGACGGAAAAAAGTGACACAGAAATGAGTCTGAAGACGTGTAATAGCCAAATATAAGATGTCTTCCAGAAACTAAACAAAATAAATTCGTTGGACCATTTACCTAGCACGTGTAGAAACAAACTAGCCGCTTCTAGCCTACCTACTAAGTATTTTTTTTTCCATTTTTTAACGAAAGTATTAATTTAATAAAAATTTAACTCTCCTATTTGATGTCTGTTCTCCTGTATGGCAGTGGGTTTTGGAAAATTTTCTTAAAAATGAAGAAACTTGAAGCAACAGAAATGTGGTTCTGCAGAAGGATACTGAGGATACTGTGGACTAAACATGGGAACAATGACAAAATTTTGGAGAAAATGAAAATAAAAAGGAAACTAACACTTAACATCAGGAAGAGACAGTTGAGATTTCTGGGCACATAATGAGAAAGGAGGGTTTGGAAAATCTGATACTCACAGGAGAATATAGAGGACAAGAGGGACAGAGAAAACAATGCATAATATACTTAATGAGTTTGAGTAAAATGGATGGCGGAACAGGGTCTAGGAGAAATAACAGAAAGACAATGTTTATTAAGCGCTACAAGGGACAGGAAGTTGTGAACAGCCATGATCACCTACGTCCTGAGGGGACATGGCACATAAGATGATAGGGTTAATTTTTTTTATTTGAGCATGGTATTATGTCAATATTGTTGAGGAAAATTAAATAAACTGTAAGGTTTAGAGAATTTAATTGTTTAAAAAAAAGAAGAAATTGACAATAATTCAATTGTTTTCATATTAAAATATGTATATAATAATACAGACTTGGATATTGCTTGCTTAGTAAAAAAATTGCAATAAATTGCTATTGCTTTCCTAAGCATGCCTGAAAAATACTAACTGTACTTAATGCTGAATTGTTATGTTACATTAATCTTCTTATATAGCAATGAATGTTAGAAAATTTTCTCCAACATGAAGAGATGACTTAAAGCAACAGATGTGCTTCTACAGAAGAATACCACTAGTTACAAGTTTAGGAGTCAGGGATGGAACAAAAACTAAGTGTTGAGTTGGTTGAAAAAATAAACAAACAAAAGAGTGAAACAAAACAAGAAAGAAATATTTATATTATTTACATTGAACTGTTGTCCTCATTTTTATTGCCATTTTGGCTGTTGTATCCTCCAACCTTCTTCAGGTGATTAGAATTTCAAACTGAACTCTTTATTTTGATCCCTCATTCCATGAAGCATGCCAATTCCAGATGTCCTAGTTATCTCCCTTTAACTCAACTCTCAAAGTTTTTGTTCATCACTGCTCTAGCCAGTCAAACTCACCACTCTTTGGGTCAAGTCACTAGATCTAACCAATGCTTTTATCCACTGGGCCATGTATCCTCCGACTGTCCGAACGTTGTAAATTGAATTCTTGGAGAATGTCAGTAAGTTAAGTGCCATACATGATACACGCTTGGGCGATCATGTCTCTTTCAAGACATGACTGACTGGGCAGAAGATTATCCCGCAGTAGGTTGCCATTGCTTTCTGTGGTAGACCGGTTGCTGACCAAGGCTATAGAACCCAATCTGTCCTGTTATTTAACCCATAACTGGAAGGAATAGAGGGATTAATACCTTTCCCAAGGGTATTTGTATGTAAGTGAATGCAATGAATTCAACTGGAATTCGAACTTGGCTCCTTGATTTCTCATTCCGAGCTGATATCTAATGTACTACAACGCACGTCCTCTTTGTAGCTGTCGGGAAAGCAAGTAAACGGAAGGGAATTCCACAGGTGGGAAGTGTGAGAGAAGAAGCTGTTGGAGTAGAATTTGAATTTACAATTTATTGGTTTCACAGTCGAAGGGTGGGACCTAGTTGCTAATCTCGTGGCTCGAGCAAATTCATGTATGGGAGGTACCAGTGAGCTAAGTTCATCTGAGCAGAAGCCATGAAAGTATTTGTAGAAGAAGCACAGGGAAACAAAATTGCACCGGAGAGAAAGTGACTATCTGAGCTGCCAAGTCAGGATCGATCACTTTACAGATTCTCCGTTAGATTTTGTCAAGGACACCTAGGTGGCTAGCAGGGGCACCTGACCAGATATGGCAGCAGTATTCAGTGCACAAATGGATGGTAAATTTGTATATGTGCAGGATTGTTTCAGACGGGAAAAACTTCCTGGCTCTGCACCAAGAACCGACCTTATCAGCAGATTTAGTTATGGACTCCATAAGCTAGTGCATAATTTGAAACAGCAAAAATATGCAAACTGGCTAGCAAAAGACAAATAGACATTGTTTTGAAAATATTTGATTAATTTCATAGAATGCAGGCAAAATTCCATGTCAGAAAAATATTTGACTGTATTAAAACCAGCATAGCCAAGGTAAGATAATGTGGATCTTGAAGTGGTTTTAAACAATGCACATAACAGATGATGTAGTTATATAAGAGAATGATTAGTAGTAGTAAGAGTTGATTGGGAATTGAGATCAGAACCCAGACATAGGGAGAACGGCGGACAAGTTTCACGGCCTCTGACTGGCTTGATGTGTGTGTGCTGACCCCTCTGACCCCACCTCCTACTCCACAGTCACGTCACCTGAAGAGCGAATAAAGAAAATGTTGTATGCCTTTATCTATATATATATATATATATAAAGTGTTATGATCATCATTTTATTAAGTGAGAATATTGTCATTTTATCAGTGTGTAAAAAGCAAACGGTTTTATAAAAGAGAAGATAACAAGTTTTGGGACCCCATCATTGAATTAATAATCATTGTTTCATCGTAGGATGTGCAGGGTTTATGTTGTTTTGGTTGCAGTTTAGTTTTTGTTGTCTTGGTATAGAGTATACAACATGTAGATGAAGAAATATTTATTCTATTAGAAACATTTTTGTATAGAGACTTGTATGGAGAGTAGGATCAAAGTGTAGTATCTGTTCTCAGGTACTCACTTCCTGCTCGCTGGCTGAAGCAATGACAAGCTAAGACGAGCTTTGTATCCAGTTACCGTATACGTGGGGGCTGGGTAATCTTTGACCAATGGCCTGAACGTACGTGCTCAGGTTCCCCATGTTAAAAACTGACCTTGTGTCACAACTCCCTTCAGTGAGGCAGTAGGGTAAATCAAAAGTGTAGTATCTGTTCTCAAATGATCACTTTCTGCTCTCCAGTCACCTGCACCTGGTGTTGCATGTGTAGGTTTGGAAGGTAATGGTCAGCTAAGGCTAGCTTTGTATCCAGTTACTGTGTAAGTGGGGGGCTGTGTAATCTTTGACCTGTGGCCTGAGCAAATGCGCTCAGGTTTCCCATGTTAAAAACTGACATTGTGCCACAACTCGCTCCAGTGGGGGAGTAGGGTAAATCCCAAGATAATTTTGAAGGAAAAGTTGAACTTTGGTGAATTAAAGAGTGAAGTATATTGCTTGTGGGTCTATTGCATGTATTGTTAATTTTAGCTTCCCATTCTGAAAGAAGGTGACAGAGAACTAGCTGCTTCAGGTTTACAGCATTTATGTTGCCAGTTTTTTCTTTTTTTATGCATTCCCAAAAGTTGAAAAAGGGTTACCAATACATACATGTCTAGCAGAAAGGTTTAGCATCTGCAATACCATTTTTCAGGAAAATTAATGCAAAGCAAACACTTTTGGTTAGGATAAGAAAGAGATGGTTGAAATTTCTGGGATGTGTAATGAGGAAAGGTTTCTTGGAGAATATTACACTCATAAGACATTAAAGGTAAGAGGAGCAGAGGGAAACAGCGAGTAACCTACCTAACAAGTTTGTGTAAATGGGTCGTATAATATCAATAGGAAGGGGTAGTAATTGGACAAATGGAAGACAATGATTGACACTGCATTTAAATTTTTGAAGATCAAACTTGACTGAAAAGCAAGAAGCTGGAAGAGAGTTCCACAAGCAATAAGTGCGAGAAAAGGAAACTGTTAACATGTATTTTATGGATTTTGACGTAAAATGATGAGCTCTTGCTGCCAATCTAGTAATGTACTTAAATTCATAGAGTCTAGCTACCGTAGAGGGGAGGTAATATTTATTTTGACTAATATAAAAATGGGGCATAAGTCCAAAAGGGGAGGATTAGAAAAGGCTACTCTTGAATCTGTCTTATCTTAAATTTTTTTAATAATCATTTCACCCCTTCATGTGCAGAGGGTTACAGTAAGAGAAAAAACAAGGTACAGGGGATGTTGAAGAAAGGAGAAGAGATGTATAAGAATCAAGTAGATAGAAGATGGCTATTGACCTTGCATTTAAACTTTTGAATATTGTAGCTATCAGCAAAACAAGCAAGCATAAATGAGTTCCACAAATGGGAAGTGCAAGAAAAGAAATTGTTAGAGTAGAAAACAATTACTGACGCAAACATACCACAGTATTCCCCAAATAATACATTATTCATTACCATTCTTACTGCAATCGCCATAATACCCCAAAGTCTCTATATAGTCCTAACTAGTTACCGTATGCACAATTTCTCTGTGGCCGGGGGAAGGGGAATAAAAATAACTATTTAAAGCCAGAGAGGAAAGTTGTCAGAGCATTTACCATGAAAGTATTTATAGAAAAGGCACAGAGAAGCTACATTATAGTGGTGAGGAATTGACTGAAGTTGAGATGCCAGGTCAGAACCAATAATACTGCAGATTCTTTATTGGATTTTATCAAGAATCTTTAAATATATCGCAGGAATACCAGACCATGTGTGACAGCAATTTTCTAAGTATTAACGAATGGTAGACTTGTAAATAGTCTACGGCTATATTGTGCTGAATGCACCAGTTCCCATCTGATCACCGAAGTTAAGCAACATCGAGCCTGGTCAGTACTTAAATGGGTGACCATTTGGGAATACCAGGTGCTGTAAATGTAAGGACCAAGAATGGTCTACCGGTCTTTCAGGTTTGGGGGTTGGGTGCAGGGCTAACAACCCTACCCCGTAAAAAACGGTTTGTTACAGAAACAGCAACAAAAAGTTGCTACCCTATGCACCATTGGGTGTGATGGATAAATGATGATAAGACTTGTAAATAGGTATAGATTCTGGTGAAACAATTTATTTAGCAGGACAATGTAAACCAATCTTTCTAGCAGAAGACCTTGATATTGATTCAATAAAATCTTTCTACTTTGTGTCAGTGGTAAGCATTTACTTGAGATGGCGCAATAAGTCATACTTCTGGAGGCTAGAACCAGTCATGCTGATTAACCCTGGAACACTAACCATCAATTAAAGTAACACCACTACTAACCATGGGTATATCATACCCAATTTTGGAAATATCAAAAAATATTAAATATAAATCTTTATTTGAAATGTTTTACATGCAGGCACTTCAAAATTTCTACTTTGAGTTAACTTTAAAAAACTGAACTGAAAAACATTATTTAGGTAAGAAAATAAGGAACTGAAAATTTAATTAAATTGTAATTAAAGTGGTGTCATTTGTGCTGGGTACTATATACCCATGGTTAGTGTTCTTGGGTTAAAGACTAAAAGGGTTCTCTCAGACAATTAATAGAGCAACTTTGTTTTGGAGGCGTTAAAATTAAGAAGCCGTTCCTTGCTGATTGAAGGCTAAAAGATTTCTCTTGGATGATTAATAGAGAGCAGTTTTGTTTTGGAAGCATTAAAGTTATTTTCTTTTTGTCTTACTGGTAGTCTGTTATTTTTGTTTGTTCTCTTGTGCTATCATACAGTTATAACAATGGTGAGATGCCATCTTCATACAGGAAGCATTTGGCATTCATTGACTGAACTTTTATTGTTACTGTCAGATGGAATTTATATAATCTTATAAAAAAGATTTCAGGAAATCAGAACTTCACTAATCCAGTGTTATTGCTCTTTTTAGTATTAATAGGAGCCTTTTTCTAAACCATTTGCTTAAGGTAGTATGTCAACATGACTTACGGCCACATCACATTGAAACATTGGTTCCTGTATAATCATTGTAGTTAAGCAATGTCGAACCTGGTTATTACCCAGATGGGTGACCACTTAGGAATACCAGGTGCTTTAAGCTCAGATGTGTGAGTGGTGTAATGGATAATGGCACAGAATTGTTAATCCCAGAGCCAAGTTCCAATTCCTGTTAGGTTTGTTATATTCACTTATGTTTAAATACTCTTGGGAAAGGCATGAATCCACATCTCACAACAGCTATGGGGGGTTAATTAAGACTTAATTATTAAGACTCACCCTAGTGCAACCTGTTCTATGTCTAATTTCCTTATCTCCTGTACTTGTGTGTCTTATATATTGTCAAATATGTGACTAATGTATGCCAGGTAATGCATGCTACTGGTTGAAATTTATAAACATCTTGATTGTGTCAATAATTTTTCTTTTGACTGAAATTTATAAAATCTTTCTCTTAAAAAAAAACAATTTTTCAGAAAATTGCTTTCTTAAGTCTAGTAGCTGTCACCACTCTTTCCAGTATTGATAGGGGTTTCCGTTCCTAACCTTTTGAAGTAGTGTGAAACGTAAACATCTTGATTGTGTCAATAATTTTTCTTTTGACTGAAATTTATGAAATCTTTCTTTAAAACAATTTTTCAGAAAAATAGGTTTCTCAAGTTCAGTGGCTGTTGTTGCTCTTTCCAGTATTGATGGAGGTTTCCTTCCTAACCTTTTATTTGAAGTAGTGTGAAATGTCAGCATCTGGAATATGTCATTATTCTCTGTTTGTGTTACATGTGGTGTCCATTTTAGTTCTTGCTGCTGTTGAAAATCTTCAAGTGATGCAGTTTCTCTTATCTGGTAAAGCTCAAGAAAGGATGGTCCTCGCTGAGACCTATATGTTTTCTCACGGAAAGCAATTTTTAAACATCGATCTGAGAAAGCAGGGCTACACAGCCGGCAGTTTAACTATTTCTGAATGAGTTTGTTATATTGCATGGCATCCATATGGGACTTGATCATAAATAAATAAATCATAAATTTTGACCTTTATTAATTTGATATTAAAACTTATACAGAAATTGTTCTTGTTATGAGAATGGAAGGTATTATCAGTGCTATGCCCTCTGTACATTTGTTCCCCAAATGATATTTGGCAGACTCATGATAGTCCAGGTTTAAAAAAAAAGACATGAAACATGGAATTAAAACAATAAAAAATTACTGTATTTACTTGAGTATAAGTTGACTTCATGTAAAGTGCAGACCCTGAATTTATTTGCATGAATGTTAGCCCTCCCAGAAAAAAAAATACCTGTGTATAGTGCAATTGGTGACTGAAAATGCAGAGTTTTTAATCTCTTAAAAAAAAAAAGAAATTATTTATGTATATTGCAACTCCCTATTTTTTGTGTAATATCTGATCTAACTTACATTATTCTTGCATATATACTGTAATAAGTTTATTAACAAGATGTATTACTGAAAGATAAATATAGAAATGAAATGAACAGTTCAATATAATCCTAAGTCTGTGTGTCAGAAGTACTTACATGCCTTGTGTCTATTAGAGCAAAAAGAATCATTGCTGTTTCGAAAAGAAAAGACAGTTTATAAAATATTGTGCTGTGATTATTGTCAGGGGACAGTAATCCAACACTCTGCAATTTGTGTGAGAACTACCATAGTACTATTCAAAATGTGATAATTAAAATAGCTCACATGTAAATAATTTAGAGACATTGCCAAAAGATGTGCGAAAAGATCAACTTACACATATGTGCAGCAAGCAAAAAAACCAAAAGAAAAAACCCTCTCCAATGAATGTAGATTAAAGATTAAAAATTTGTTAAACATATTAGACAAATATATTGTGTGGTATAAAAAAGAATTGTAAATCAATCTCTGTTGCTCTGAGTAAATTCTAAATACTTTGAGTTTGTTTCCCTGAAAAAAAAAAACAAACTAAACTTTGCAATAGGTTGCAGTCAGTCAACTAAGAATGCTGCCTTATCTACACAAATCTGAATTGAGTAATTCCCTTTACCAAAAGAGATAAGTAAAGTGGGTAGAAATAAAAAAAAATAAAGACTCTTCAGCAACTGAAACTACAAGCTAACTTCTTAATTGCTTATATTGCTTTTCCTTTGGTAAAGTTCTAGGTATGACTATAAGCAACATCCAACAACAAGGCCTCTGATTGGGAGATTGGAGATTTTGAGGAGCATGGAACCACGTCTTGATTGCTATTGTTTCCATGTTCCTAGGTAGATTGTCTGTGTTTCATTGAATACGAGGATAGATTGTCTTTGACTCACTGAATACTAGGGTAGATTGTCCTTGCTTCAACCTAAGCTTGGGGTGGTAGTACCTGTTCAAGCCCCTGCTATGGGCAAATAGTTAAACTCCAAACTGTGGTCAAAACACTATGAAAGTATAAAAATAGACTTTTACAGTAAAAATTTCAGCAACTTTTTTTGGTGAAGAAAATATTACTAGAAATACATTTTTTAAAGAAAATCAAATGAAAAAAATATTACCAGCAATATACTTAAGAAAATAAGAATATTGCCAGTAATATATTTAAGAAAATAAGAATATTGCCAGTAATATATTTAAGAAAATAAGAATATTACCAGCAATATATTTATGAAAATAAGAATATTACCAGCAATATATTTATGAAAATAAGAATATTACCAGCAATATATTTAAGAAAATAAGAATATTGCCAGTAATATATTTAAGAAAATAAGAATATTACCAGTAATATATTTAAAAAAATAAGAATATTGCCAGTAATATATTTAAGAAAATAAGAATATTACCAGTAATATATTTAAGAAAATAAGAATATTACCAGCAATATATTTAAGAAAATAAGAATATTGCCAGCAATATATTTAAGGAAATAAGAATATTACCAGTAATATATTTAAGAAAATAAGAATATTACCAGCAATATATTTAAAAAAATAAGAATATTACCAGTAATATATTTAAGAAAATAAGAATATTACCAGTAATATATTTAAGAAAATAAGAATATTACCAGCAATATATTTAAGAAAATAAGAATATTGCCAGCAATATATTTAAGGAAATAAGAATATTACCAGTAATATATTTAAGAAAATAAGAATATTACCAGCAATATATTTAAAAAAATAAGAATATTACCAGTAATATATTTAAGAAAATAAGAATATTGCCAGTAATATATTTAAGAAAATAAGAATATTACCAGCAATATATTTTTTGAAAAAGAAATACAGTAGTACATCTGACTCTTGACAAAGCCCTCTTTCCAAAAATATGTCAATAAAACCATATCTACAAACTAATTTCTTACTAAGAATGCATATTCTATTCAAATGAAACTATTGTAAAAATCTTGTTAGCATTAATTAATCCATTGATGTTGATATGCCGTAAACGAAACGAAACGAAACCTGAAAGATACCCAGATTGACAGTCACTTGAAGAAAGTGAGACTGATTTTCTATTTTTTAAATTATTGGTGTTTGTTGAAATCACAGGTTGAAGTCTTATTGAAAAGCAAATTTTTGTCATTTTATATTATTTTAAAAATGTTGAAACTTTTTTTCTTTAAATTTATAAGTTAAAGACTGATAAAATATTTTAAATTCTGAGAGTTTTTTTACTCTCTGTTGTTATATTTTTAGGAGGGAAACAATGGACCTTGCAATGAAAATTGTTCAGGAACATTGTGGCAAGTACATGAAGGTGTATGCAAACTGTGTTGAAAGATTTCCTGATACATGGCACTTAGACTGTGAAGTTCCTCGAGTCAAATTAGCTGCTTGTGCTGATGGAAAGTAAGTTTAAACATATTTTTATTTTATATATTTCTTAACCATATCTGCCTACATTTCTGGTTCGAGGTATTGTAACTATTTGCATCATTTATATTGTTCGGACTGTTTTCCTCATCTTTATTGTCATATTTGTGATGTTTCGGCTGTTGTATTCTCCCACATTCTCCAGGTGATATGCATTGGAATTTTGAACTGAACTATTTATATTGTCCATGTGGATAGATTGTTCTAGTTCTACATGCCATGCCTTTTCTGGATATCTCAGTTTCAGTTATTTACCTTTTAGTAAGTCAACTCTCCAAGTTTTTGTTCATCTCTGCTGTAGTCAGGTATTGAACTCACAACTCTTCGGGTCAGTTTACTAGATTACTTCAAAAAACACTTTTATCCACTGGGCCATATGTCCCAAAGAGTTGTGAGTTCAATACCTGGCCACAGCATAGGTGATTAACGGAAAATGAGGTATTCAGAAAAGCATGGAACAAGAACAATCTACACCAGTGGCCTAAATAAAGTCTGGTTCGAAATTCCAATATTTATCACCTGAAGAGGGCTGGAGCATACAATGGCCAAAACATTAGTAATATAACAATAAATATGAGGACAGCTGTCTAAATAATGTAAATAGTGCAGATTTTTTTAGCCAATTAAATGCCTACCATAAAATCCAGTATTAATTACAAAATTATAATTATTTCCACTGTCCTATTTTTGAGATGGTACGTACTAATCTGTTAGTGTTATTGATTTTTTTTTTTTTTAACTGAAAAAAGATATATGAGAAAATAATTGGGAGAAAGAAGAAAATTGTGGTATTATACCTCAAAGGCTAATATACTTTTGTGTCACATGCTGTTTCTGTTAAAACAAAAGAAAAGAAGGATGCTTCACCACTCGATGAGGTTAGTGAATATGCAAATCCTTTTCTCTTTTAACCAATCAAAGCTCAAGTTGTGGGTTGCATAGACTACTTTAAAAAAAACATGCAAATCTATTTCACTCCTAGCCAATTAAGTGGCTGATTAGACTACTTTAAAAAACATGCGAATGTATTTCACTCCTTGCCAATCAAAGAGCTGAGTTGAATAGACTGCCTTAATGAACATGCAAATGTATTTCACTCCTAACCAATCAAGGTGCTGAGTTGAATAGACTGCTTAGAAAAAAATCATGTAAATTTATTTGTCTGGGGAATCATAGTGGATAGCTTTAAAAAACTGCTATATTAGGCATTTTGCTTTTAAATAATTTACTGATTAAAGGTCAAGTTGTCGTTAAGTAAACCAAACTAACCAGAATCTGTCTATCTTAGTCTGTAGATCTCCCTGCCTCTGTCTTGTGCTGTTTGTATTCCTGCCTCTGTCTTGTACTGTTTTATTCCTGCCTCTGTCTTAGACTGTTAGTATTCCTGCCTCTGTCTTGGACTGTTAGTATTCCTGCCTCTGTCTTGGACTGTTAGTATTCCTGCCTCTGTCTTGGACTGTTTGTATTCCTGCCTCTGTCTTGGACTGTTTGTATTCCTGCCTCTGTCTTGGACTGTTAGTATTCCTGCCTCTGTCTTGGACTGTTAGTATTCCTGCCTCTGTTTTGGACTGTTAGTATTCCTGCCTCTGTCTTGGTCTGTTTGTGTCTGTCCATTTGTCTTAGTCTGTCTGTATCCATCTGTTCATATATGTCTGTCTGCCTCTCTCCATCTGCTCCTTTTGGTCTTCTTGTATTCATCCACCTCTTTCTATCTGCTTGTCTCTCACAGTCTTTTTCTGTCCATCTGTTTGTATTTGTCTGTCTACCTCTGTTTCTTTCTCTCTCTTTCTGTTCGTATTTGTTTGTTTGTCTCATTCTGTTTATTACCACCCATCTGTCTCAGTATTCTTGTATACACTCTCATGTTTTTTTATTCATCTGCTTGTACCTCTTTCTGAAAATGATGTGTTCAGATTTCATGTTCATGAAAATATTTATAAACTGTTACTATTTAAAGGATTTATCTTAAAATCTGATAAAAAGCACAAAGATTATTGGAAACACGTGCTATTTTGGTCACCTGGCATTTGATGATGATGCTGATTACTGCATATTATATTTTTTAAATATTTATCATTTTTTATTATATTTTTCTTTGATTGGATGAAAAACTAAAAAGAAATTACACTATTTACATTGCATGGGCTTTTGTCCTCATCTTTATTGCCATTATTATGTTTTGGTCATTGTACGCTCCGGACTTTTTCAGTTTCTGGGAATTTTAAACTGAACCCTTTATTTACAATCACTGTCCTTGTCCTCAAGGACACATAGCTCAGTGGATATAGACATTGGTGACTTGATCCAAAGAGTTGTGAGTTCAATACCAGGCTACAGCTGTGGTGAACAAATAACTGAAATAGTTAAGTTAAAGGAAGATAACTACATGACTACCAGAAGCTGCATTGCATATGGAATGAGAATGATATACCCCAGTGATCATAATAGTGAATTTTTATGGGGTATATCACTGGGGTATATTTATGGGGTATATCATTCTCATTCAGTGATCATAATAGTGAATTTAGGGTTCGGTTTGAAATTCCTAGCACCTGAAGAAGGCCAGAGCATACAATGGTTGAAACATTGTAAACATGGAGATAAAGATGAGAACAACAGTCCGAATAATTTAAATAGTGTAAATACTACCTCATCTCAAAAGTATAGACAAACATTAAAAAGGAAATTATTCTTTTCTTTTTCTCACTTTGAAGTCCTCTTGTGGTTAAAATCAAAAACAGATGCTCAAATATTTATGAAGAATATGAGAAATGTTTGGTCAAGAATCCAATCCATGTACAACACTGCACAGATCAGCTTTACCGTTTTAATGAATGTGCAAGAGAAGTAACAGTAAAAGGTAATTGTCATATAATTGTTTCTTTTTTAGTTTAGTATATTAGTAGTTATATGAATTATATTGTAGTAAGTATTTATTGTATTATATTCATATGTATGTAGTATGTATCTATTATATTAGTATGTATGTGTTTTTAGTTTAGTATAGTATTTTCTACTGCAGAAAGTAATGACAGCCTACTTTTTTTTTTTTTAATCATATCACCCCAAGCAAGGCGGTAATGCCACTGATGTGCAGGGGGCTATGTGAAAAGATTAGAAAAGAGAAGGCCGGAAACCACATCCTAAACAGGGAACAAGGGATGAGCCTCTACACCTGTTCAGTAGAGGTGGGTGGAGTGTGAACTGGGCGATAGTTTAGTCTATCTACTCCAATTGAAAAGAAAAAAAAATAAATGAATAAAATAAAAAAAAAATAATAATAAGAAAAAAAAAGAAAAGTGAAAAGATTGGAAAAGAGAAAGCTGGAAACCAAATCCTAAACAGGGAACAAGGGATGAACCTCTACACCTGCTCAATAGATGAAGGTGGAGTGTGAACTGGGTGATAGTTTAGTCTATCTACTCCAATTGAAAATAAAAAAAAATAATAATTATTAGAAAAAAAAAGAAAAGTGAAAAGATTGGAAAAGAGAAAGCCGGAAACCACATCCTAAACAGGGAACAAGGGATAAGCCTCTACGCCTGTTCAATAGACGTGGGTGGAGTGTGAACCGGGCGATAGTTTAGTCTATCTACTCCAATTTAAGAATATTTCTGTGGGAAAATATTCTGCCCAGTCAGTCATGTCTCTTTCAAGACATGATCACCCAAGTGTGTATCATGTATAGCACTTAACTGACTGACTGATGTGAGCAATGACGAGGTTTTGGAGAGAACAGAAACAAAAAGGAAACTTAAACTTAACCTCAGGAAGAGACAGTTAATGTTTCTGGGACAAGTAATGAGGAAGGAAGGCTTGGAGAATCTGATAGAGGGTGGATAGAGAAAAAGAGAGGGAAAACAGCATGTGACATGATGAGATTAAGTGAATGGATGGCAAAGCGAAATTTGGGAGAAATAACAAGACAAAATGTATCAAGAGCTACAAGTGACAGAAAGATATGGAGGGCCATGATCACCTATGGACTGAAGAAACGGCACATAAAAGAAGATTTAGAAGATGGGTGGGTAGAGTAACTATCATTGACATGCAAAGTGAAATTGGCAGAACAAATTCAATTTATGGTCTAATCTGATGCTTTCACTTTTTCACAAATAACCTTGGGAAAGGCATTCTTCCCTTAGCTATGGGTTAAATAGCAGAATAGACTGGCCTCTTTAGTCATGGTTGGCAGCTGGTGTGTGAGAATGATTACTCTAAATTCAAAACTGCGGAGAAAGCAACAAGAAAGTATTCCACAGTCTTTCCCAAGAAAACCTGGCAATTCACAGATAATAAAAAGAATGGAACTGTGGAGAAGGAAATGTTTAACTTCTTCATTATCTTTTCCAAGAAGATAATAAAAAAACAATTTGTAGTGAGACATGATTGATTAATTTTTTTTTTTTAAACCATTTCAACCCAAGCAAGGCAATAAATTTGCTAAGATGTTAGGGGTTACTGATTGTGAAAGAATAAAGTTTTCTGTTTATCTCATTAAGGAGAGAGAACAATAAAATGTAATTAAGAAGATGGAAGATATATGTATTTAAATTTTTGAGGATCAAAGTTGGCTGGAAAAACCCTCACAGGGCATCTTGAGGTCAGGAAAGATAGAGGAAGGTAGTGAGACATCTACCTTAAAAGAGCTTATATGAATGCATAGCAGAATGCAGAAGGCTTAGCAAAAGGAAAAAAAAATGGCAAGGGTCACAGGGAATAGGACGTTTTGGAGAGATGTGATCACTCATGTCCTGAAGGGACATGACACACAGAAGAAGATTATCCAAGAGGGTTGTGATAAAAATAACAATAATAATATAAAATAAAATTAGTAGTAAAACTAGAAAGAGCATTCAAAGACTGCAAACCTCCGCCAAGGCATATCAACATCATCTCAGCGTTTAGCAAGAAATGATTATTAAAATGAGAAAGAATAACTGCAATGAACTTGACCATTCACAAGAGTGAAAATACAAAAAATAAACATTAAATGAATTAAATGCGCAATTAAAATAAAACAAAGGGGAGTAATTCAGTATTCAAAATGGTCTAGGAGAGGAAATTCACTATTTGGTACATGAAACATAAAAACATAAATTCTATTGATAAAGCAGGAAAAATAACCTAGAAACTTTATCCTGCACCTGATTGAACTCAAAATCTAATCAGTTCATGCCAGTCATGAAACCAATCATCCCTGAAAGTTTCATCTGAATCCATCCAAGGGTCTTGAGATACCTTGACAATGGACAGACAGACAGACAGACAAACAAAGCAAACATACATGACCAAATACAATCCCTCTGCCTTTAGACCATGGTAATATTAATAAGGAAGAGTAGTGTTTGATCCAGCTTGTTCAGATAAGAAGCAACATTAACAAAATGGTGTTAAACTAATAATAATGTAACACTATTGAAAATGTTTTATGCAAAAAAATATTTCAAGAAATAACTTGATGACATTTATATATTTTTTTGTTTATTGCAGCTACAAATTCTTCCTGACATCAACTTTGGTTTGTATTTAGAAGTGGAACATTTTTCTTTTGTGTCTGTATAAACACACTTTTATCAATTTAATGTAAGACACATTTCGTCAAAAGTGAAGATGTTTTTGTGCCTGTTTGTCTCAGACTCTTGGAATATTTTCTTTTTTAATAGAAGAATTAAAAAAAACAAAAACAAAATACAGTCCCAAAACTGGAAATCTCTTCAGTTCCTAAATTTGTCTTTTATTTATTTATTTATTTATTTTTTTTATTGGCTTCACATTTTCATAATTTTTCTCTATCTAGCGATATAAAACATTTTTCCTGAGTGACTGCTTTACAACCAATAACTAGTCTCCAGTTGATTTCTTGTAATGGTAGCCTATTGGGCAGACTAGGCATGTTTTACTGATGCTTTCTAGTGTAGGTATTTTAATTTATATGTAACCGTTGTATACAGTAAAAACTGTGACTGACCTAGTGGACCAAAATGCTCCTGTTTTACAAAACTCTCTGAGTGATTGTTCCGTTTTGTTGGAACAGCAACTCTGTCAGTTAATTAATGCTGAAAAGATTTTTTGTTTAAACATATGGCTTGTAAACAATCCTTTGAGTCATTAGTTCCATCACTTTGAAAAGGTCTTCCAGAGTCAGTCAAGTGCCATCTGTGATACACGCTTGGGTGATCATGTCTCGAAACAGACATGACTGACTGGGCAGAATATTATCCCGCAGTAGGTTGCCATTGCTTTCTGCGGTAGACTGGTTGACGACCAAGGCTATAGAACCCAATCTGTCCTGTTATTTAACCCATAACTGGAAGGAATAGACGGATTAATACCTTTCCCAAGGGTATTTGCGTGTAAGTGAATGCAATGAATTCAGCTGGAATTTGAACTCGGCTCCCCGATTTCTCATTCTGAGCCGATATCCAATGCACCACAACGCACATCCTGAGTAGTCATGTCATAAAATTGTTAATGTGTATAAGCAAAGTTACTGCAATTGGTTAGAATGTTTTATGTTCTATACCTCTTGACCTACTGTGCATTCAGGAAGATGTTCTTTTATAAAGAGAAATGAGTGGGTGACATAGGTGTGTCAATTGATGGCCTCCCAAATTTCCAACCAGTTCTGTAAAGGCAGGTAATCTTTAGGAACCTGTTTTGCCTATTTTCTTTTAAATCTGAGAATGAAAACAAATCCCATTATAGAATAATAAAGAAACCATTTTGATAATTTAATAGAAAACATTTATTTTATTAAGATATTTCCAAATTGAAAATAATGTTCTCATCATAAGTATGATGCTTTTTGACTTTAATGTCATCAGATGTGTTATGCTTTCTTAGTTACATTCAAACTGAACTGCTGCTTACTCAAAAATTCAATGGAAGATCTATCAAATTTATGACCATAAAATTTGCTACATTTTTAACTTCAAGATGATTTTTTTTGTTAGAATAAATTATATTCAGGCAAAACCCTCTTTCAACCTCTGTAGAAATTACAGCAGTAGTTTTATATTTTTAGCTATTATATTTTGGCTATTAATATACATAATTATTTTTGGATAATCCAACAGCTGGTTTGCTAAGCTTTTATAATTTTAACAATTGGTTAGCGTGAACCAGTAGCAGGCCACCACTGTGTCTGCTCTATTCTGATTCTTAATAGGATGAAGTCTTCTTTCTGAGAAAGTCTGAGACCATGATGCCATGCTCTTAGAATGGGTTTAAATTCTGTAAAGGTTTGCTTGGGTAATAGTTCCATAACTCATACCACTTATTGAATTGATGAAGGCAGTTTGTAACAAATAAAACAGACACATTTATCAAATAAGACACATTTTAACAAAGGTTTCAAATATTCCTTTAATGGCTCAGATCCATACCAAACCAAAAAACCATTGCATTACAGCAATAGATCTTGAATCAAAATTATCTTTCAATCTTCAAACAGACTAAACCAAAAAAATAACCACAGGAATTTTTGAAAATATAGGATTGGACATAGTCACAAAAAGAAGGCTAAAAGAAGTGGATTTCCTAGACCATTGTACCATTTTTATGTTGAGTAATACTCAACATGAAAATGGTACATATAATAAAAGATACATATCAGCCATATAGAAAAGGTACTTATAATAAAAGTTACATATAAGCCATGTAGAAAAGGTACATATAATAAAAGTTACATATAAGCCATATCAGAAAAGGTACATATAAGAAAAGATAGATATAAAAAAGTTACATAGCGGCCATATAGAAAAGGTACATATAAGAAAAGGTACATATAAGAAAAGGTACATATCAACCATATAGAAAATCTAATGACAAATCAGTTTACATACATCTTCTTACCATCCACCAACAATAATCAAGCAGTTATCACAACTGTTTGCTATCTGACAATCCCAATGAATCTGTTTATGGCCATATAACATTGAAACAATAGTTCCAGTATAATCACTGAAGTTAAGCAACATTCAAGCCTGGTAAGTACCTAGATAGGTGACCATCTGGCAATACTATGTACTGTAATCTTGAATGTGCATTTTTTACTGCATTGCTTAAAAATCCAAAACTAAAAATGAATACCAAATTTAACCCCCTGTGATTTTTAACTGTTTTCCAAAAATGTAAAATGACCTGAAATGACAATGATATACTGACACCTGTGATATCCAGCAACACATAACTGTAAAGAGGTATTATGGAAAACTATATCCAAGAATGCTTCCAATAATGGCACCATCATCCCATAGCATCATAAGGTAAATACTTTGAAAGTGATAGCAGCCAATATTGACCAGATACACCAACTGCTTTCACAGGACCATTCTGGAAATGACATTGTTACACCTTGTATACTGATCTATTCAAACATTTTGAGTGTTATTGTCACAATGTTTCAGCCATTTTCCCCTTTGGCCTTTTTCAGGTATCTGTCATATTTAGTAATATTCTTGGAATTTCAAATTGAATCCTTTATTCAATCCATCAGATTAAATTGTTCTCGTGCCAGCTTACATGCCAGGGGACATTACTTTATTTTTTTGTCAGTTCATGGAGGTTGAAGTTGTTCAATAGATACTGTGATGAGAAATAATAATTTTTTCCCCATATTACTATAAATTAAACACTCAAGATCATGAATATTCATTTTTCTTTTTTTTTATTTAAAGTTTTATAATATCTAATAGGAAGGCCCAGTTTACTATGCAAATTCATTGTAAATTGTTCCCCCTTCCCCTAGAAATGAAACAAACTATAATGTGATTTCTTAAAACAAAAGAAAATTAATTTTTTTTTTTAAATATGTATTCTGGAGTTCTATTTTTCATATAGTTTTATGGATTAAACACTTTGGATTATGAATTTGAAAAAATAAATTCATTTTTCTACATTTTATAAGTGTTCATTAAGACCCAAAAGCCACTTGAAGTAGAGGGATACTGTTTTAGGTTGTAGGAATGTAAGAGGAAAAAGTAAGTGCTTGTTATGAGGATATGAGGGCAGCTTGTCATCAATTATTTCACACATCCGGATAAGTATGGTGAACCAGAATTGACATAAATTTATGAAACCTAAGTGATCATTTTGTTTGTAGGTTTTAACTATCTAGTAATTCAAAAAGAATTAACATAATATTTTCAGCAATTATTTATTATTTTACTGAATTTTAGTTACTTTCGCTTTATAGCTTTACATTTGAAAATGCTTTTTAAAAAATAAAGATTAAAATAATATGAAACTTACGTTTTTATTAAATTTAATAACAATGAAATTATTGCTAATGACTGACTCGCGAAGAGGTTAGTGATTGGGGAAAAACATATTTAGGAGCGTGTTCCATAATATCTCTTGAGGAGAAACTGTCAGGTTGGAACTTTCTTCTTATGAAGGGAATGAGGATGATTCATCTCTGTGTATGAGTCATGGCAGGTCTTAGCTGTAAAGGTCTGAACTGGTGGAACTAAGGAATGTACCTTGTCTGAACATTTGCCATGGAAATAGCAATAGAATAGCAAGTTTGTAGAGTTGAAAATAATTGTTCACATGGCCATGTTTTTGAACTCTGTCATGGTTTAGCAGCTTCAGCCCAGATATATCAGCAATACTCAATTTTTGGTTTGATCTGATTCTTGTAAATATAGAGCAGTGGTCCCCAAACTTTTTTCTCTGAGCTGCATTTTCAAAAATAAAATTTGCTTGTACCTCCCCAAATTTTATGTGATAAAAAGTACATTTAAAAATAAAAACAGATGTTTAAAGGGAGATAACCACAGATTCAAAATCAGAATATAATTATTGATTACTCTCTCCTCCAATTTGCAGAACTATTTACTATATTCTTAATACAATGCAAAAATATCACAACTATAAAATAAGTTAATAATTTTTTTTGTGATTATTTATACTGGGACTCATGCAATTGTAAGTAATCTATGATAATATTTTAAATTTGGAAACATATATTTTTAGCATATGAATTTTTAAAAACTGTTTCTAATTCTTTGATTGCCTCACCTGCTATTTTCTTTCACTGCACTTAACATGTGTGCTGCACCATTTGAGAACCATTGAGATTGAGCATGGTAGGAGGAGTCAGGTAGGTTACCATTGGTTATATTCCAACTAGTAAATGGGTGGAGGATTTTGTAAATTATATGTCATTCCTCGTTTGTGGTGCATTGGATATTGGCTCAGAATGAGAAATCAAGGAGCCGAGTTCGAATTCCAGCTGAATTCATTGCATTCACTTACGCGCAAATACCCTTGGGAAAGGTATTAATCCACCTATTCCTTCCAGTTATGGGTTAAATAACAGGACAGATTGGGTTCTATAGCCTTGGTCGTCAACCAGTCTATTGCAGAAAGCAATGGCAACCTACTGCGGGATAATCTTCTGCCCAGTCAGTCATGTCTCTTTCGAGACATGATCGCCCAAGCGTGTATCACATATGGCATTTAACTGACTGACTCACCAGATTAAAATATAAAACATTTAAACTCATTTAAGTGAACATTATATTTATTAGATATTTTGTTGAATGTCTGAATTAATTTGTATTAAAATGAAATCATTTGAAACAAGCAAAGACTTTCTGTTTTCATCCTTATTCTTATGCTCCTTTCTCCATCCACCCCACTCTCAACAGTATTCTCATCCTTCTCTTACCCTCTTTCTGACACCCCCTGTAACATGTCACTTTTTCTCATAACTTTCCTCCTATGTAACCCACTGCACAATAGTGGCAGTAAAATGCCATGATTATATAAAAAAATTGTTTTATGAGCAAAACCACAACACAGGAATATCCTTATCAACGAACAGATTAAGAATTAGATATAAATTAAAATGAATATTTGCCATTAATCTATCTGTCAGCACCTGGTATTCCCAAGTGGTTTCCCATGTAGGTACTGACCCAGCTTGACATTGCTTAACTTTGGTGATTGAACATGTGAGTAACAACAATGTTTTAAGGAAAATAGAAACAATAAAAGTACACTTAGAATCTGAAAAAAAGATTTTTGAAATTTCTAGGACATATAATGAGGAAAGAAGGTTTGGAGAATTTGAAATTCTCAGGTGCAGGAGAAGCTCGTGAATAATTTAACCCAACAAGCTTGTGTGAATGGATGGTAAAACAGGGACTGGGAGGGGTGGTAAAAAGGAAAGTCTTACTAAGGACTACATAGGAAGTTATGGAGAGCCATAATCGCTTACGAAACTACATAAAAAATTAGTCAAGAATAAATGAAAAATTACCAAGGGAGATAACTTAGTCAGTTAATTGCCATACGTGATATACACTTTGAAAGATTTTCCTGCACTAGTCTAAATTTGTTGCCAACCAAGTTTATAGAACCCAATCTGTTCTGCTATTCAACCCAAAGCTAGAGAAAGAAGAGATGGATTAGTAATTTTCCTAATGGTATTTGTGCCTGAGTGAATGAAATGAATTCGAATTTCCGATTACTCATTCCGAACCGATATTCATTACAGTACGCCACAACGCAAGGGAAGTAACTCCATTTAAAATTTTGAAGTAAAGGAGGTAACTTAAAGCATACGAAACACAATTGTCTCCCCTTATTACAAACGAACAAACCGGAAATGTTAGTTATAACTTATAAATGTTATATGTGGAAAAGTAGACAATTTTTTAACCGATAAATGCATCAAGTTAAAGAGCCAAAAGAATTGTCTGGCAAGATCGATTTTGTTAAAAAAAGAAAAAAGAGCAATAAAGATTTGTCATTAAAAACAGATATATGAAGTTTTGTTTTTAAGAAAGGTCTCTAAAGAATGTTAATTAAAAAAAAATCCCTATTTTTTACAAAGCGAACCATTCTACATGAATAGCTATGTATGACTATTTTATAACCAAATGGGACTCTCTTTAGAGTGCCAGTACACATTTCGAAGATCCTGTACTCTTGGGGTTTTAATATAATTTTAGGAGTGAATTTTTCTCAATATATAATAAACAGGGATTACTTAAAGTGGTGGGAGTTGGAAAATCATTTAAGGGTAAAAATGTTTGAAATTAGTAAACAGTGTAGTCTGTAGTGCCCATAAAAGATAAATTAAAATTAATTATTGTGTTAAAAAATTAATTATATTAAAGTAATTATAACACTTATAATTATCATTAATTCTTTATTTCTAAACGAATGAGAATCGACCTCGCTTTTCTCCTGTACACACACAAACTCATGACGTTCTTACTATCGGTCAAGCAATTCGCACGAACAAGTTGTCAACACGTGTGTCAACAAAAATTTCGGTTCCTTTTCAGGTCACAGTACTAACATTTATCTTTTAGCATTTAACAAAAATTCGAGTTAAGGAAATTTCAGATACTTCTTGTGTTTTCTAACTAAATTATCTGGACACCCACCCACTTACACACACTCATATAAATAACGCACGAAGAAGACACTTAACCTTCTGTTGAATTCCGATTTGTATCAGATTCAAACTTTTGATCCATATTTGCTCACAACTTAGAGTACTACTGTCTCTTGTGTCTACAACACCACATAAAAACAGATATTATATGATTCTCATTTTGTTGTTTCTACATCTTGTTGTTTCTCATTTTTACTAGTATTTCTGTATATATAAATGTTAAGGGTTTTATTACTGTTTACTCCGAGTTATAAATCCCCTATAAGTCTTCTTAAACATTGAGTGGGTGTCGAAAACTTTTCTTAAAAAACAAAAGAAAAGTCTACATTTTCATTTGGTATCTAAAAACAATATTCTACATTTTGTATATCTTGATTATCATCCCTTTTTCCTCAAAGCTACCGAATGTTGATGGTCAGGTTTTCCCCAATCTTGCATTTTAAAGGATCATAATCGTTTAATGAGGGTTGTTATTTCAAGGGACAAGCTAACCACAACTTAGGCTTAAACTTGTTTTGGTCAATGCACTCATCCTCTGTTTCATTTCCCCTTAATATTAATGATATACTAAAATCATACTCTTTAGATATTTGGCCACTTGAGCGCGTGTAATGGTGAGTAAGCTTGTCTTGCTAGATCAATTAATACAGAATCGTGAGTTCGATCCTCACTGGCTTCCCCATATTTTCGGCCTTGTGCCACATCTAAGCTACGTTTAGAAAAACAATTCGGGTACTTCGACTTGGTGTAATAACAAGCTCCTCGATAGACGAATTACGACTGTGTAATGAGTTCGATCCTCACTGGGTGCTCATATATTCGTCCTTGTGTTACATCTAAGCTCCGCTTAGAAAAAACAATTTAGGTATTTCAGCTTGGTGTAATGGTTAGCAAGCTTCTCGCTGTATCATTTTAATAGTGAGTTCTATCCTCACAGAGTGCCCTCTATATTTGGCCTTTTTGCCACCTCTAAACTCCACTTGTGACACTAGAATTTCAAAGCGTTAATCAAACAAAAAAAAAAAAGAATAAAAAAAGAAAGTAGAGGAAAGAGACTACGAATTGGAATTCTTGAAATTAGCAGAAAGGTGGATTGAAAAAAATGTGAAGAAAATTTAAAACGAAATGCGTTGAAAAACAATGTTTCAAAATAATAAAATGAAACCTCAAACAATTCCTAGGAGAATCAAATCCAAATCCAACAGAATTCAGTAAGATTGAGCAAAATCAAAACGGTAAATTTTAGTTTTGTTCCCCGAAGGCCTTTACCCCTTCAAAACTTTCTAAAACATCCTTAATTCCGTGCAAATGTACATGCTGAACTAAAATCGATAATTGTTTATTGAAGAAACCTACCTTTCTTTCATGGTATCAACCATAAATACATCGGACTATATCACCCCTTTCTACCGTTGTCATCTCTGATTCACCGCTGAATGAATTGAAGCGTAGGTTTCTTTTTTTCGGTCGATTTTCTCCATTTGAGCAACTACTCCACGAATTGTTCGGTTTCGGAACTCATTTTGCGCGTAGGGATCGAAAAAAGGACGAAAATTCGCGTGAATTCAGTCAGCAGTGAATAATATTTTTGAACCTTGGTTACGGGGTGAGATAAACAGCGACAAGAAGTTCCATATTTTTCTGCTCGATAAAATGAAATAAAGGTATGTATCTTCAATAAACAATTACTGATTTGAGTTCAGCATATACATTTGTACGGAAATTGGAATGTTTTTGAAAGATTTGAAGGGGTAAAGGCCTTAGGGGAACAAAACCCAAATTTTCCATCAAAACTACACGTTCTTCCCTACTTCCCGACGATAAGAAAGATGCAATTAATGTATCCTGTAAAATGTCGGTCTAGGAAAATAGAAAATCATGTTTTCGATAAAAAACCCGGGTGGTCGCCGAAATAACATTTAGGATTTTTCTGGACAAAGAGCAAAGAAAACATGTGGTTTGAATCGACTGCTCAGAAGAAAAATATCCCTACAAAAATAGAAGTTAGCCTGACGGATTCATTAATTTTAATTTCTGTGACATTTGTCAAAAATTTTATAGCCGGTATTATGAATTAATTTGGATGCAAGTGATGAAAAATAATTACTAGATTTGTAGTGACCATAAGCGGCTGGCTGTGTGGCATGGTGAATCGAGAAAATACCTAAAACAAACTGTTGAGACAAGCTGATAAAAGAAGAAAAATCACTAGAAATCTCTTTTTACCTTCTTCTTTTATGTGACCTGTCCTTTCAGGACGTAGGCAATCATGGCTTTCCACCTCTTCCTATCCTTGGTGGCTCTTAGTACGTTTTCTCCTGTTGCGCCATGCAACCCTCGTTCCGTCATCCACCTGATCAGGTCCTACAAATATGTTATCTGCTGCTTTCCTCTGTCTCTTTTCTCCTCTATCTGGCCTGTTAGCATCAGGTTCTCTAAGCCCTCCTTCCTCATTGCATGTCCCAGGAACGTTAGTTGTCTCTTCCTGATGCTCAGTATTAATTTTGTTTTCGTTTCCATCCTTTCCAAAACCTCATCATTGCTCACATGCTCGGTCCATGATATCCGTAGCATCCTTCTGTAGAACAGCATTTCAACTGCTTCAATTTTTTCCTTCATCTTCGAAGATATTGTCCAACATTCACTGCCATATTGAAGAACCGACATCACATAGCAATTTTGATTTGTCACAAAGACGAATTGGCTGAACTGAGGATGGAAAGTGGGAGAAGGATGAGAGTTTAGCACCACCTATATGGAGCGATAGCGCGAGATGCGACGTGAAGGGAGTTGAAGTTTACGGAAAGCTTGATTCTTCTGACCACTCTCAAAAAGAAGAGGGACAACACCTAAATTTAGAAAACTACTAGAGTAAACATATGTTAAAAATATAGAATTTTGTAAAATGGTTGATGCTAAGAGTGGAAGATGACCAAACCCAGACCCTGAGCAACCCCACTCCTGCTGAACGCAGGACTTCATCCACATCGTTCACCGGGATCTCCTGACCAAGACCTTATGCTTGCCCTGAAGACCGGAACTTAGAAATTTAAATATCTACTAACACAAGCTACAAACTTCAAAAGAGGATTCCACTCTCATTTGATTATATCGGTAACAGTTTGAGTTTGAGTTTTGTTTAACGGCATATCAATCTCTGTGGGTTATTTAATGCCGAAAAGGTGAAGTTTTCAATTTTTTTTTAATATTCGGTTTTAGTGAGAAGGTTGATTTAGTCAGATTTTAATGAAAAACTATTTTTAAGATAGTAAAATTAAAAGAAAATCCATCCCAATAACAAATCATTTCAGACCACATCAAAAGTGAACGAGAGTTTCAATATATTTGGTCTATTTGTAGGTAATATCTTGAGCATATACAAGCACAGATATGACGAGATGCGCACTGATCATTTAAGTATTCAGTTCTTACATTTTAATTCTTACATTTAAGTATTGAAAAAGTCAATGAGAGTACCAATATATTAAATCTATTCCTAGGCAATGTCTTGAGCAGATACAATCACAGATATGACGAGATGCACACTGATCATTTAAGTATTCCACACTACATCCATCTAGAACGGGTTCAGCAAACGAAGCATCCTTTGCATCATTTGAGACGACCGCATCACGAACAACAATGTCTTATCTCTCGGACATCTTTCCTCAGCATCGAGGCTACCATTTTTCATAATCGCCTCCTCTGGAGAGGTCACGTATCCAGAATGCCTCCCAATCAACTCCCACGTATCATCTTGTTTGGAGAACTCGCCAGCTGCAAGAGGCTACATGTAGGCCCAAAACGACACTTCGAGCATCAGTTTGACATTCCTGACAAAGACAAACATATACCCTGAGACCTAGGAAACCATTTCTGCAAATCGGCCTTGCTGGCTTTGAACATTCCGAAGGGGATGCGTGGACGAGACCTTCGAGTCTATCTGTCAACATGATGAGGATCTGCGACATGCTGTCAGGATGTTCTGACTTGCCTAGCTGATCACAACTCTTCGGGACTAGGCTGGTCCTTCACAGCAATCTCCATCACCGCCATCAAAAGAGAGAAAGGGAATAAGGAAAGAGGATGACGATCTCAATGCTCGGAAACGAGCGGATGCCGATGATGATTACATCGAAAATGAATCTACCAATAGAAAAAAAATTCCTGCTTTACCTCACGAGACTAGTGTACTGATGATGAGAGGTGGTGCTATGAAGATGATATAGGTAGTCATAGTTGGAATATGAATGACCTTGAAAAAATATCATCCGCTAACAAGTGTTCCAAAAAGTAGGACTCAAACCTTTCCAAAACAGATACAAAGATCTGAAATTGAAATGAAAGCAGTGATGAATCCACCATAGCAAATATAGAATGTGGATTTAATAGATACTAAACACTTAAACTACTTCGGTGTATGTATCAGATATAACAGATTTAGTATAGGAGATAAAGAAATCCGTATTATAATAAGACCACTGTTCGTCTGTCTGTCTTTCTATCCGAAGCCATCAGTAAGAAGAAGACGATTAGAAATTAGTGGAGTTAGGTCCCTTGATGCTTGAATGTCAGTCGAGATGATCACCATCAGGATGTGTCAGGCTGAGCTGACATCACATTCACTCACACCAACAACCGCAGTCTTCTTTCTCCTTCGCCGTCTTAGTCAGATTCTAAAGATTGATGACATTTCAAGTGACGTACATCTAAACTTGTTTATAAATGAAACTTTGTGTGTGTGTGTGTGTGTGCCCCGTTACCTATAGACTCCGAAACGGCTGAACCAATTTTCTTGAAAATTTACACAGTTGTACTATAAGCGTCTGCGAGTGTTCTTAGCTAGGTTTTGTGTCGAGGTATCCCCGATAAATATAGAAAATCGATAATCGAAAAAATCGGGTTATAGAAGGAGGGTCCGATTTTAATCAAATTTGATACACTCATAGACAAAGACATAAAAACGATATTTAGAAGTTTCATGGTTGCAGTTACAATAGTGCAAAATCGATAATACACACACACACACACACACACACACACACACACACACACACACATATATATATATATATATATATAAAAGGCAAGATGTTTGTGTGTGTGTCTGTTTATCTGCCTGTATATCTGTATTTTTTTCAGGCCTTTTATTTTAGTTTTGCTTCGGGTTTGGCTCTAAGTGGGTATAATTGTAGTTCTTAGTCTCAGCCATGATACCATTTACTCAGAGGACTTATTTAGC
>JBBBDQ010000516.1:2092500-2145000 GCA_037127315.1 Ascarosepion bandense
AGGATTGAAAGAAAGGGGGGAAAGAGATATGCCGGGAGATTCAATAGTAGATTTGGTGAAACAAGGAGGTGGCCAGATAGACAGAAAAGTAGAAGAGAGAGAGAGAGAGAGCTAATAAAGTAGAACGAAAGTCTCTCTCTCTCTCTCTATCTCTCTCTCTCTGAAAGAAAGAGACAAATTGTGAGATAGTGAGTAACAAGTAGAGAAATTGCGTGATAGAGTGAAAGAAAGAGAAAGAGAGAGAGAGTAAGAAAGATAAATTGAGTGAGGATAGTGAGTACAAAAATGAGTAATTGAGTAGAAGAGCCATGGAGAGCAAGAAAGAGAGAAATTGAAGTAGTGAGAAAGAGAGTAAGACAAATAAAAAATAGTAAGATATAAAGAGTAAGAAAAAGAGAAATTGAATAAGAGATAGACAGAGAGAGAGAGAGAGAGAGAGAGAGAGAGAGAGAGAGAGAGAGAGAGAGACGTAGAGTAAGAAAGAATGTAATTAAAAAACAGATAGAGAATAAGAAACAGAGAAACTGAACGAGAGATAGAGAGCAAGAAAGAATGGAAATGAGTAAGGCAGAGAAAGAGAAAAAGAAAGATGGAAACTGAATGAGAGATATAGTGTAAGAAAGAGAAAAATTGAGTTAGAGAGAAAGAGAGTGCGAGAGTAAGAAAGAGATAAATTGTGTAAGAGATAAAGTCTGAGAGAGAGAGAGAGAGAGAGAGAGAGGCAGAGGCGGAGCAGTAAGAGAACGAGGGAGCTTAATAGCGTGGTAAATGAGTTATTAATAATAACAGGGATAGATTGATAGGTGTATATATGTATGGTCTGATAAACAGAGAGAGTATGTGTGTGTGTGTGAAAGAGAGAGCGGTAATCAGACAGATCATCTGAGAGAGTGAAAAAGAGAGGGGAAGAAAAAAGAGTTGTAGTCAGATAAGCAGGGAGGTGTAAGCATGTGATAAAGTGAGCACGTGGTAGTAAGGAATAAAGATAGATAGATAGATAGATAGATAGATAGATAGATAGATAGACTGAAATACATCGATTGATAGATATTTAGATAAGAGCAGACGGAGATAGATAGATAGATAGATAGATAGATAGATAGATAGATGAGGAGGGAGAGAGAGAGTGTGTGTGTATGAAAAAGAGAGCGCTAGTCAGCGAAAGAATCAGAGAAAGGGGAAGAGTGGCTGAGAGTGGTAGTCAGGTAAGCAGTGAGAATGTGCTTGGGTGTATGAGAGAGCGCTTGTCAAATATAGCAGAGAGAGCGAGAGAACGATAGTTAGATAGAGAATGAGAGAGGGAGGAAAAGAGAAGAGGTTAGAGTGATAGTCAGGTAAGCAGAGAGAGGGTGTATGTGTGTGTGTGTGTGAGTGTGTGTGTGTGTGTGCGTGAAAGAGAGAGAGAGAGAGAGAGAGAGAGAGAGAGAGAGAGAGAGAGCGCTGGTCAAAGAAACAGAGAACCAAAGAGAGGGAGAATGTGAAAGAGGTATAGAATGGTGATCAGTTAAGCGGTGAGAGTGAGAACGTGAGAGGGAGATTGAGAAAGTGATAATGAGAAAGTGAGAGGGAGAGATTGAGATTGAGAAGGAGTGGGAGAGGGAAGGTGAGAGTGGGAGTATGTGAGGGAGAGTGATAAAGTGACAGGGAGAGGGAGAGGCAAAGTGAGAGAGAGAGAGAGCGGGTGAGATTATCAGAGTGAGAGTATGAGTGAGAGTGCGAGAGAGCAAGATTGAGAATGAGAGGGATAGAGAGTAAAAGGAAAAAGAGAGAGTAGGAGTGAGATCGTGAGGGCGAGAGTGAGAGGGAAAGATTGAGTATTAGGGGAGAAAGGGAGCGTGAGTGGGAGTAAGAGAGAGGGTTGGAGTGAGAGAGGGAGGGGATGATGCTGTGGAAGTAGGTTGAATAAACTGGCACTCAAACACAGCGATCAAATTAGGAGTTAAAAAGCTGAAGGATTTTTATTTGATCTGGCCTCACCATTTTGTGTGTGGGTAGAGATGGACAATGGTCGATCAATATGGCCGGACGCTTGTAACACAAATGGTGGACACGAGGCAGGGGTCAGAGGCCGGGAGGCTAATTACGTTGGCGTACATCCATTTTCGTCAAACACTGAAGATGATTTCGACTTATTGTCAGGCGCTTATATCACTTGGATCAACTCCACACTATGATGCATCTGAAAATGCAAAGATGCAATATATATATATATTCTGTAGCCGAATGGTAAACATATACATCTGTATGATATACAAATGTATATCTGCGTATATATATATATATATATATATATATATATATATATATATATATATATATATATATATATATATATATATATACATATATATATATATATATATAAATATATATATACATATATATATATACATATATATATATATATACGCGTCTATATATATATATATATATATATATATATATATGTACGTATATAAACAAAACGTGCAATTCACTATTATTATTATTATCATTATTATTGGTATATATATATATATATATATATATATATATATATATATATATATATATCCAAATGAATAAGGAACGAAGAAAATAATCGCAACGTTCAAAACATTAATTTAAAACAGTGCTCAATATAAAAATAGAGCAATTAATATTTATTATTAATTATTACTTTAGAACATGTACAAACTACAAGCTGCTACAAAATTGTACATTTTGTTTCGACATTGAAAGAACAATTATTAACTACCTGATGAGACATTGTTCTTTTAATGTCGAAACAAAATGTACAATTTTGTAGTAACTTGTAGTGTGTAGATGTCCTAAAGTAATATGTATACACTACCGGCCATAATTATTAGGCAACCCCAGTGTTTTAAAAAAAATGATGCATTTCATATTATTTTTTAGTATTTATTGCCAAGTAAATAATTGTAAATGAAAATAGAATGATTCTTTTGTTAATATAGCACAGTAACATGTGCATCAATAAAATTTATAAATATTTAATAATTACCTATATTGAAGTTTCATCAATGAAAGAATGGAGAAAATTTAGGAAGATTCGGACGAGTTCATCTTTGTTTTCTTGCCTTGTAAAATTTTGCAAAGTAATAATAACAAAATAACTATTCTATTTTCATTTGGTAATAAATACTAAAAATAGTATGAAATACATCATCTCTTTTAAAAAAACTGGGGTGGCTTAATTATTATGGCCAATAGTATATATATATATATACTCACTGTGCGATACTTTTCTACCGTAAATAATCAGGCGGGTAGAAATAAATATATAAATATACTGTTTGATTAAAAACAGAATATCTACTCAAATACGAGTATCGATTAGAAATAATTTTCAAACAAATAAATTAAATTTGTCGGTTGTTAAAGCTATTTCGTTAATCTTCAGAACTTTCTGAAACATTGTATGTTTACATTTGTTAAAATTACGATACATTTCAGAGCAGAGATAATTATTTAAATAGAATCGAAAATTTTGTTATATAAGGCTTGGTTTGACTTCGATTAGACTGTGGAATCATTCGTGGTCGAGTGGTCTAAGACGCACCGGATCAATTGGTGGCTTTCCCTATGTTGTGTAGTGGCCTCAGTTATGTTTATCAAATTGGCATTGTGCCAAATACAACCGAAGTTCCCACAATTTAAATTATCAGAAGGCTGAAATAATAAAAGGGTTTTGTTTGTAATATAAATGAAATTTTATTAACAGAACAGAATAACAAATTTGTACGAAGTAAAAATGTTCAAATAAAAAGTGTATTGTACGCAGTTAAATGTTTAAAAAATACTACTACAAATACTAATAATAATGATGATAATAATAGTAAATCGAATCTTGCTGATTGACTCAAAATTTCGTAATAAAATTTATAGGAAATAATCAGGCCGGTAGAAATTAATATATAAATATACTGTTTGATTAAAAACAGAATATCTACTCAAATACGTGTATCGATTAAAAATAATGTTCAAACAAATAAACTAAATTTGTCGGTTGTTAAAAGCATTTCGTTAATCTTCGGGACTTTCCGTAAGAGTGTATGTTTTTATGCATATTTTCTACTGAGATGTGGTACAAGAACTCACTACTCAATTATAACTTTACATATATATTTGCAGAACAGAGTGAGCAGAGAGAGTTTGATTCTCCCTGTGGGCCCATATTTTCCCTCTATGCCAGGTCTAAGCTAGAAAATCACCATATATATATATATATTTAGTGAGGGTCGAACTCACTTCTTCTTCTATGTGCCTTGTCCTTTCAGGACGTAGGCGATCATGGCTTTCCACCTCTCCCTATCCCTGGTGACTCTTAGCACACTTTCTCTTATAATACTACATTACCCTCTTTCTGTCATTCACCTGATTAGGTCCTTCAAATATGTTATCCGCTGCTTTCCTCTGTCTCTTTTTCCTTCTATCTGGCCAGTCAGTATCAGGTTCTCCAAGCCCTTCTTCCTTATTGCATGTGCCAGGAACTTTAGTTGTCTCTTCCTGATGCTCAATATTATTTTCCTTTTCGTTTCCATCCTTTCCAAAACCTCACTATTGCTCACCTACTCGGTCCATGATATCCGCAGCATCCTTCTGTAGAACCACATTTCAGTTGCTTCAAGTATTTTTTCATCTTTGATGATATTGTCTAACATTCGCTGCCATATTGAAGAACTAACATCACATAGCAATCCAGTACTCTCTTCTTTGTTTATAGTGAAAGTTTTCTGTCTCTTAATACTTTACTCAGCTTCTGGAACGCGTCCTTCGCCATGCCAATTCGCTTTCGGATCTCTGTGTCGCACTTTCCATCTTCTGTTAGAATACATACCCAGGTATTTAAATTTTTGTACCTGCTTGATTTTAGTAACCCCCCCCCCCCCTGGGGGTACAAGATTAAACTATAAGGAACGAACTTCCACAACTTGGAGGAGTTGAAAGGATGCTTTATTTCGTTTAGAGCTAGCCTTTTCGGTTGGGGCAGGCGAATGTGACACCCAGCTCTAAATTTAATTAATGGAGATCAACAAATCCGAACCAACCGAAACAAGACGAACGGAGGTTCACTTCACTCAACTGACTGACTCACTTAATTGACTCTCACTCTACTCTACTCTACTGATCTGACTCGGAAAAATTACCTGAATTTATTTAAAATTGATCCAGAAATGCTTTAGGCCACCGGTGATAAACATTGGCGACTGTAAGTCCGAACTTTCAGTTATCTTTTTTTTTATCTTAATAAAGCTTCCACCGGAAAATTCTTAATGTGTGGTCAAGATACCGTAAAAGGCAGCCTTTGACCTGGTCAATCGAAAACCCACCTCCCGAACTCTATTTCCTGAACTTTATCTCTTTATCACATTAAATCACTGAGTCAAATATTTACCGGAAGAGTGGTAGGATTTAAAACAGTAATCTGATACCCTTGTTTCTTCCACAATTTTCCTCATAAAAGAAAAAGCGTTTATTTATTTATTTTTTCTCTTCTTTTTCACTTTTGTTAAAACAAAACATGTTTTTAATCTATTTTCTATTCTTAACCATTTTCTATTTTAATCTATTATAATAAAATACATATTTTACAAAGCACCTTAATATACGCCTAGTTATCGTGTCACATCTTTGTATATCTGCTGAATTCGTTACCTATCCGTATGCAGGTAGTTTGCTGCCAGTAGAGATTCTTGATTATTCTTATGTCTTTCGCAAATATGTCAAGGTGGCTGAGCATCTCCATCAACTCTTTGTGGCGTATTTTGTTAAATGCATTTGCATACTGAATTGTAATTTTTCTAATGACACAAACTTGTTAACCATTACACTAGGTTCAGATGCCAGATGTATGTATTTAAATATGACTATAGATATGCATGTATGCATTCATAGTTACGAGAGGCCCATAAAACGTTTTTGCTGACCCACTTCTAACAATCTGACCACAGATCACTATTACTGGAGAAAGTTTTATTCTCACTCCCTTATCCAGTCGCATGATCTTGTGCCAGACGAAGCTACGTTGTGCAAATATCAACACTCATGCGTACACATTTTAGTAAAGTACATATCTTCAGTAAACTTCCCATCTAATTAGCCGCAGCCTCAATTTCGTCTCTCCTTTTCCTTCCGACCAATAGGCTGCTGTGAGTATCAATATTGGTAATTGTTGGACATGTTGACCCCCTTCCATCGTTGCCTCACAACTTCCGAGATGATGGTCCCGTCTTCAACAGCCAATCACATCACGAAATGTAAGCCTCAGGCTGTTTTCAGATCTGAAAAACAAAATATTGGCGTCAGTAACATCTCACTCTAATTTCGGCTTCAAAAGTGGCAAACTTGTAAACAAACAATATATCCGTGATAAAATATATTTTCCTTTAAGGTTCTTTTCTTGTTTAAATAGGTATCTAAATTACCAGGCGGTTTATAATACAGAAAATGGCAGTATATAATATATGCACTTCTATCGATATCAAAACAATTTTGGGTAACTAAATAACGAATTGACAAACGCGTAAACAAACAAATGTCCGTGATAAAAGATGTTTTCCCTTTAAGTCAGTTTGTTGCCTATGTAAGAATGTGCGTTGTGGTGCAGTGGATATCAGCTCGAAATGAGTAAACCAGGTAGCCGAGTTCGAATTCCAGTTGTATTCCTTGCATTCATTTACGAGCAAATATCCTTGGGAAAGGTATTAATCCGTGTCTTCCCTCAAGTTATGGGTTAAATAACAAGACAGATTGGGTTCTATAGCCTTGGCTGGCAACCATTCTACCACAGAAAGTAATGGCAACCTACTGCGGAATAATCTTATGTCCAGTCAGTCATGTCTCGAAAGCGACATGACCGCCCAAGCGTGTATCACGTATGACACTTGACTGACTTTTGTCTAAGTAGTTCTTTTTTATTATAATGTTCTCTTTGTATAAGGCTCAAATGCCACTCGGTTATAGACGTTTACAGAGTAAGAGGCACAGTTGATACTGGGGATAACGTTTAACCATAAATTTAAACGGGTTGACTTTGTAACGATCGAGGAAGCATCATCCTGGGTGTCAGTTCCACAAAAAGATATATTAAACAATATATGGGCAGGTATGGTGTAATATTGAGCAAATTTCTCTTGACAGAGCAATTACGACTGTGTTTGGGTCGAGTTGACGGTGGAGAACCCTAGCACCCGGCCTAGTGTAAAAAATTGTCCTGCAACTGTCGTTTGCGTTGGCCTCAGTGGCGACCACTGATCCATGTTTCTAGAGAAATTGGGTAGGGCAGTCACAGCTTCCGGACGACTTCGGAATATTCCTACAGCTCTTCTAGACGGGTTCTTTGTTTAGGTTGGTGAATGGTCCCATAATCCTTGCCTTTGTTACAAAGAGTTTTGTTGGTCTCTTGCTCAACTGTGCCCCCACGCGATAATGCAGTTTTGGGATTCAGATGTAAAGGGTAACGTGGTCGCAGAAACTGACTAGATATAGGGTCTTCCAGAAGCCACACCCTTTACCCAGGGCAGCAATACCTCCTCAAATCACTTGATATAGGCCTCTGAGTTGAATCGGAGGCTCTCACTAACAAATTCGGAAAGTCTTTTCGTATCACAACGCTCAGAGTTTTTCGAGCTCCAGTACCTTCGTAATCACAATTAGAATCATCCAACTCTTTTCGAATTCTCTAAACTGTCCTCAGATTGACATCCAAACACTCTGAAACGTTCATATTGAAGTTTCCGGCGCGAATGCCAAGCAGGGCAGCATGTCGTTTCCGAATTTCTGTCCGAGTGAATTGTATCATGGTGCTCTTTTTCTCACCTATGTTTTTCAGCTGACACTACTGTACTGTACAGTCGACAAAATAAAAACAAACAAACAACAGGCATGCGCGAAATTAAAAATATAAAATAACGACAATTCACCTATCGCTCCACACACACACACACACACACACACACACACACACACACACACATATATATATATATATATATAAACTTATTTATAAATGGAACTTTGTGTGTGTGTGTGTGTGTGTGTGTGTGCCTCGTTACCTATAAACTCCGAAACGGCTGAACCGATTTTCTTGAAAATTTACACAGTTGTACTATAAGCGTCTCCGAGTGTTCTTAGCTAGGTTGTGTTGTCGAGGTACCCTCAATAAATATCGAAAATCGATAATCGGAAAAACGGGTTATAGAAGGAGTGGTCCGATTTTAATCAAATTTGATACACTCATAGACAAAGACATAAGAAAGGCTATTCAGAAGTTTCAAGGTTGCAGTTCTTACAATAGTGCAGAAAATCGATAATATATATATATATATATATATAAATATAAAAGGCAAGATGTTTGTGTGTGTCTGTTTATCTGTCTGCATTTCCTTTATGCAAATCCACAATTTTTATCCGATTCTCACCAAACTTCAAAATTTGACTTACATCCATTCATTTTTCTTTCAGTCTACGGTTTCAGTCTACAGTTGCTTTTCCTCTAAAAAATGTACGAACTTCTTTCGTCGTAGATAATTAAGAGGTGATTAAACATCTTTATTCACTCCCTACCGCTTCTAGGGAGATTCTCCCCAGTTAAATTAACTACAGCAAGAGCATTTAATTTAATGGGACAACTTGATGTTTGTTTGATCAGGGATAGAAATATGGATGTTCGAAAATCGATAAAGCTTCTTCTTCTTCTATGTGCCCTGTCCCTTCAGGACGTAGGCGATCATGGCTCTCCACGTCTCCCTATCCCTTGTGGCTCTTAGTATGTTTGCTCCTGTTGCTCCTGGCAACCCCCGTTCCGTCATCCACCTGATCAGTCCCTGCAAATATGTTATCCGCTGCCTTCCTCTGTCTCTCCTTCCTTCTATCTGGCCAGTCAGTATCAGGTTCTCTAGGCTCTCCTTCCTCATTGCATGTCCCAGGAACTTCAGTTGTCTCTTCCTGATGCTCAGCATCAATTTCCTTTTTGTTGCCATTCTTTCTAACACCTCGTCGTTGCTTGTATGCTCAGTCCACGATATCCGTAGCATCCTTCTGTAGAACCACATTTCGGCCGCTTCCAGTTTTGTCCTCATTTTCGATGATATTGTCCAGCATTCACAGCCGTATTGAAGAACTGACATCACGTAGCAGTCTAGAACTCTTTTCTTCGTTTCTATTGAGATTTTCCTGTGTGTTAGTATTTTGCTCATCTTCTGGAACGCGTCCTTTGCCATGCCAATTCGCCTTCGGATCTCCGTGTCGCACTTTCCATCTCCTGTAAAGCTAGTAGTCATTAATAACATATCTCGAACTTCTCTCTTTTTCCGTTTCAGAGTCGGTGATAAAATACTTTCACTTTTATTCTTACGAAGAAAGTTTTCTGTTACAGTCACACATTGCAAAGGCAGAAATAACATCTCATGGGGGTTTTTGTTTTTAATAAAATTGTTTAAATTCGGAACAGTTTTTTCTAATTTTATTCCAAGTAGGGCCCATACGGGAAGAATGTATATTTTGTATTTTCACAATTTTATTGAATAATAATAATAATAATATTGATGATGATAACAAAAACAACAATTACCACCCCACGTCCTCATATTCCCTTGATTATATTCAGATATTTCGTCCTCGATTCCTTGTTGAATTTTAAATAATAATAATAATAATAATAATAATAATATTCTTCTTCTTCTTCTTCTTCTTCTTCATTACTCTATAAATCTAGGTTGATTTTATGTTTTATAGGAATGAGTAGCAGCAACCAGTTTTTATACAACGATTGATTGACTAATTAACCTTCATCATAAAACTATACTTAGAAAACAGAATCTATCTATCTATCTATCTATCTATCTATCTATCTATCTATCTCACTTTGACCATTATCTATCTATCCTATCTATCTATCTATCTATCTATCTATCTATCTATCTATCTATCTATCTACTTTGACCATTATCTCATTTCCTATCTATCTATCTATCTATCTATCTATCTATCTATCTATCTATCTATCTCACTTTGACCATATCTATCTATCTATCTATCTATCTATCTATCTATCTATCTATCTATCTATCTATCTATAAGTATGGGCGAAAGTGTATAACATTAGGGCTAGAGCGTATTTAAATATAAAGGTGGACACTAAAGTCAACACGAAGTGGCGATAGTCTGTTTCATGCTTGAATGCAATCTTCATGGTTTGAAATTTGCGCTCAAACATGAAACAGGCTGTTGCCACTCTGTTTTGACCCTATGGGAACACACACACATCAGTTGTTATAAATACGTATAAAATGTTAGGAATTTGTGCTGGCGAAGTGAACGTTGTACGTTTGCTGCTAGCCTTTATGAGCAGTAATCTAGCATTTATAACCACACACACACACACACACACACACACACACACACACACACACACACACACATATATATATATATATAAGCGTCAGCATGTAGAAATCTAATAAACATTTATAAACTTTTGAAAAGCTAAAAGCGAAAACGGTTAAAACATATTTTTTTCTGAAACGCCTTATGTAAGTAAAACAATTTCAATTTTAACAATTCTCTGGAAACATACATGTGTTATAGATATTACATATAAATATATAAAAACATTAGGTATTTTTACAAATCTTATTTTCTCTCTCCCTTACTCTTTTCGTTATATATATATATATATATATATATATATATATATATATATATATATAGGGACTACCTCCAGCTTCAGTATCGGTTTTAATAATGGTGTCTTGTGTGCTCACAGCTTTTTCGTCGCTAATTTTGGCTTTAAGAAGAATGAACGACACATGACAATACAAAGGCTTTGACTTTTAAGAAAATGTCCATTATGCGTCGATTACGCACCCATTTCCTATTTCCCACCATTGTCTATCATTACTTTTGTTCTGTTCGAGACGATTCATCGAATTTGCGTATGACTTGCAATTAATCCTTGGATAGCAACATTGTTTGACTGAACACATGCCACCGGCTATCGTATGACATTCTCGGGACACTGTCCTTCCGTCCATTCGGAATGCCTATTAGTCGGAGTACGCTTTGTTTTTGTTGTTGTATTTCAAAGGTTGCATTACACTCTTGTCATATTTTATATTGCTTTTATTCGTTGCGACGTCGTGGTCCATTTTATGATGCAATGGACTTATTTCGAGATTTTGTACGAGTGTAAATCTATCTATCTATCTATCTATCTATCTATCTATCTATCTATCTATCTATCTATTTCAGTCTGTTCGTATCTATCTATCTATCTATCTATCTATCTATCTATCTTCTTGATTTTTACTAATTATATCTTACTACGACACAATGTCAAGTAAATATGAGTAGGTGTTTGATGGAGAAGATACTGGGAGTATCTATGTTTTGGAGATTAGAAAAAAGTATTTAATAAGGTACGACACAAGAGTTATTTGAACTGCTCGGTAAACTTCACTGATATTAGAAAGATATTAGAATAGTCCGAAACATTTACTGAGAAAAACACCTACATACGAATATAAACAATTTAAACGTCTTCTTCTATGTGTTGTATACTTTCATGACGTGGGTGATCGTGGCTCTCCACAAGTTCTGTTTCTTATAGCTCTTAGCAACTTTTTCCCTTTGCCAAGCCTGAACCTCTTCGATTCGAAATTAATTCCCAGAAGCTCATCAAGTAACTGCTTTCTCCTCTTCTGTTTGCCTTCGATATGCTCTGTGAGTATCAAATTATCCAAGCATTCTTTCCTCATGTGCCCCAGAAATTTAATCTGTTTCTTCTTTGTTGCTTGCGCCCTACGTCCATTCTGAGCATCTACATTTCTGTTGTCTTCGGTTTTCTGTTAATCGGTTGAAAAATTGTCTAGCATCCACCTTCATATAGAAGTACTGATATAACACACACACACACACACACACACACACACACACACACACACACACACACACACACACACACACACAAAAGAACAAGGAGAAAGACTGCGACACTTTTTCTCACAGGATTTATTTACCATATACAGAGAGACGTTCCTTGCTTGGGGCGAAATGATTATATGGAAAAAAATAACTAAACAAAACAAAAAACAAAACAAAAAATAGAAGTTCTATCGGGATTTACGATTGACGGTTATAACCTTGTCATAAGATATCAAGATGAAAAAAAAAGCTCTTAGAGAAAGTATCAAAGGAAAACGAGATAGAAGAATAAAGCAAGTGTAGAAATCAGTTAAGTTTGTTACAACAGCCGATTGAAAATGAAAGATTTTAGTGAGGAGAAAGGACAGTCAAATAATAGTTTTCAGGAAAACAGAATATGGCGATGGGGTTGCATTTAAATTTTTGAAGATTGTAGGTGGCAGAGAAAGAAAAAGACAAAAAATAAAAACTAAACAAAATGAAAACCGAAAAGAGTTCTACAGACAAGAAGCACGAGAAAATAAACTCATAGAATAGAACGTACTGTTACATGTAGCTAGCTCGACAGTAAAGCAGTGAAAAAATAACTAAACAAAACAAAAATCAAAACAAAAAAAATAGAAGCTCTATCGGGATTTACGATTGACGGTTATAACCTTGACATAAGATATCAAGATGAAAAAAAAGCTCTTAGAGAAAGTATCAAACGAAAGCGAGATAGAAGAATAAAACAAGTGTAGAAATCAGTTAAGTTTGTTACAACAGCCGATTGAAAATGAAACGCAGAAAATATTTTTAAGCATTTCACCCCCAATCAAATCGATCATGTCACTCAGACGCAATGTGGTTACTAGAAGTAGGAAAGAATGAGAATATTTTAGTGAGGAGAAAGGACAGTCAAAAAACAGTTTTCAGGAAAACAGAAGATGGCGATGGGTTTGTATTTAAATTGTTGAAGATTGTAGGTGGCAGAGAAGCAAAAAGACAAAAACAAAAACTAAACAAAACAAAAACAGAAAAGAGTTTAACAGAAAAGAAGAACGAGAAAATAAACTAATATAATAGAACGTAATGTTACATGTAGCTAGTTCGACAGTAAAGCAGTGAAACCTAATTGCCAATCTAATAGTACGTTTATATTCATGCAGTCAAGGTACCAAAGAAGAAAGCAATATTTATTTTGTTTTAATACAAAAATGTGACACAAGTCCAAAAGTGGGAGATAGGAGAAAGGCTGGTCTTATCTTAATCCTAGCTAGCCACAATTACCACGGCATTCCTTCCACCAAATCAACACATTCTTACTTACCATACTTACTATAGCCACCATAATACCTCAAAGTCTCAATGTAGTCCTAAATAGTTCCTATATGTACAATTTGTCTGTGGTGGTGGTAACGGTAATATAAATAATATTTAAGAATGAAAACCTCAATGAATATTCTTACTTACCATACTTACTATAGCCACCATAATACCTCAAAGTCTCAATGTAGTCCTAAATAGTTCCTATATGTACAATTTGTCTGTGGTGGTGGTAACGGTAATATAAATAATATTTAAGAATGAAACCTCAATGAATATTCTTACTTACCATACTTACTATAGCCACCATAATACCTCAAAGTCTCAATGTAGTCCTAAATAGTTCCTATATGTACAATTTGTCTGTGGTGGTAACGGTAATATAAATAATATTTAAGAATGAAACCTCAATGAATATTCTTACTTACCATACTTACTATAGCCACCATAATACCTCGTAAAAAGTCTCAATGTAGTCCTAAATAGTTCCTATATGTACAATTTGTCTGTGGTGGTGGTAACGGTAATATAAATAATATTTAAGAATGAAACCTCAATGAATATTCTTACTTACCATACTTACTATAGCCACCATAATACCTCAAAGTCTCAATGTAGTCCTAAATAGTTCCTATATGTACAATTTGTCTGTGGTGGTGGTAACGGTAATATAAATAATATTTAAGAATGAAACCTCAATGAATATTCTTACTTACCATACTTACTATAGCCACCATAATACCTCAAAGTCTCAATGTAGTCCTAAAATAGTTCCTATATGTACAATTTGTCTGTGGTGGTGGTAACGGTAATATAAATAATATTTAAGAATGAAACCTCAATGAATATTCTTACTTACCATACTTACTATAGCCACCATAATACCTCAAAGTCTCAATGTAGTCCTAAATAGTTCCTATATGTACAATTTGTCTGTGGTGGTGGTAACGGTAATATAAATATTATTTTAAGAATGAAAACTCAATGAATATTCTTACTTACCATACTTACTATAGCCACCATAATACCTCAAAGTCTCAATGTAGTCCTAAATAGTTCCTATATGTACAATTTGTCTGTGGTGGTGGTAACGGTAATATAAATAATATTTAAGAATGAAACCTCAATGAATATTCTTACTTACCATACTTACTATAGCCACCATAAATACCTCAAAGTCTCAATGTAGTCCTAAATAGTTCCTATATGTACAATTTGTCTGTGGTGGTGGTAACGGTAATATAAATAATATTTAAGAATGAAACCTCAATGAATATTCTTACTACTATACTTACTATAGCCACCATAATACCTCAAAGTCTCAATGTAGTCCTAAATAGTTCCTATATGTACAATTTGTCTGTGGTGGTGGTAACGGTAATATAAATAATATTTAAGAATGAAACCTCAATGAATATTCTTACTTACCATACTTACTATAGCCACCATAATACCTCAAAGTCTCAATGTAGTCCTAAATAGTTCCTATATGTACAATTTGTCTGTGGTGGTGGTAACGGTAATATAAATAATATTTAAGAATGAAACCTCAATGAATATTCTTACTTACCATACTTACTATAGCCACCATAATACCTCAAAGTCTCAATGTAGTCCTAAATAGTTCCTATATGTACAATTTGTCTGTGGTGGTGGTAACGGTAATATAAATAATATTTAAGAATGAAACCTCAATGAATATTCTTACTTACCATACTTACTATAGCCACCATAATACCTCAAAGTCTCAATGTAGTCCTAAATAGTTCCTATATGTACAATTTGTCTGTGGTGGTGGTAACGGTAATATAAATAATATTTAAGAATGAAACTCCTCAATGAATATTCTTACTTACCATACTTACTATAGCCACCATAATACCTCAAAGTCTCAATGTAGTCCTAAATAGTTCCTATATGTACAATTTGTCTGTGGTGGTGGTAACGGTAATATAAATAATATTTAAGAATGAAACCTCAATGAATATTCTTACTTACCATACTTACTATAGCCACCATAATACCTCAAAGTCTCAATGTAGTCCTAAATAGTTCCTATATGTACAATTTGTCTGTGGTGGGTGGTAACGGTAATATAAATAATATTTAAGAATGAAAACCTCAATGAATATTCTTACTTACCATACTTACTATAGCCACCATACCTCAAAGTCTCAATGTAGTCCTAAATAGTTCCTATATGTACAATTTGTCTGTGGTGGTGGTAACGGTAATATAAATAATATTTAAGAATGAAACCTCAATGAATATTCTTACTTACCATACTTACTATAGCCACCATAATACCTCAAAGTCTCAATGTAGTCCTAAATAGTTCCTATATGTACAATTTGTCTGTGGTGGTGGTAACGGTAATATAAATAATATTTAAGAATGAAACCTCAATGAATATTCTTACTTACCATACTTACTATAGCCACCATAATACCTCAAAGTCTCAATGTAGTCCTAAATAGTTCCTATATGTACAATTTGTCTGTGGTGGTGGTAACGGTAATATAAATAATATTTAAGAATGAAACTCAATGAATATTCTTACTTACCATACTTACTATAGCCACCATAATACCTCAAAGTCTCAATGTAGTCCTAAAATAGTTCCTATATGTACAATTTGTCTGTGGTGGTGGTAACGGTAATATAAATAATATTTAAGAATGAAACCTCAATGAATATTCTTACTTTACCATACTTACTATAGCCACCATAATACCTCAAAGTCTCAATGTAGTCCTAAATAGTTCCTATATGTACAATTTGTCTGTGGTGGTGGTAACGGTAATATAAATAATATTTAAGAATGAAACCTCAATGAATATTCTTACTTACCATACTTACTATAGCCACCATAATAATACCTCAAAGTCTCAATGTAGTCCTAAATAGTTCCTATATGTACAATTTGTCTGTGGTGGTGGTAACGGTAATATAAATAATATTTAAGAATGAAACCTCAATGAATATTCTTACTACCATACTTACTTGCTATAGCCACCATAATACCTCAAAGTCTCAATGTAGTCCTAAATAGTTCCTATATGTACAATTTGTCTGTGGTGGTGGTAACGGTAATATAAATAATATTTAAGAATGAAACCTCAATGAATATTTACAATGAATAGAATTTACCAATGAGGAAATCTCATTAGAATAATTGCGATCAAAAACATTTATAGAAACAACAGAGAAAGCCACGTCACGTTGATGTGAAAGTGAGTGAAGTCGAAATGCCACGTCACGTTGATGTGAAAGTGAGTGAAGTCGAAATGCCACGTCACGTTGATGTGAAAGTGAGTGAAGTCGAAATGCCACGTCACGTTGATGTGAAAGTGAGTGAAGTCGAAATGCCACGTCACGTTGATGTGAAAGTGAGTGAAGTCGAAATGCCACGTCACGTTGATGTGAAAGTGAGTGAAGTCGAAATGCCACGTCACGTTGATGTGAAAGTGAGTGAAGTCGAAATGCCACGTCACGTTGATGTGAAAGTGAGTGAAGTCGAAATGCCACGTCACGTTGATGTGAAAGTGAGTGAAGTCGAAATGCCACGTCACGTTGATGTGAAAGTGAGTGAAGTCGAAATGCCACGTCACGTTGATGTGAAAGTGAGTGAAGTCGAAATGCCACGTCACGTTGATGTGAAAGTGAGTGAAGTCGAAATGCCACGTCACGTTGATGTGAAAGTGAGTGAAGTCGAAATGCCACGTCACGTTGATGTGAAAGTGAGTGAAGTCGAAATGCCACGTCACGTTGATGTGAAAGTGAGTGAAGTCGAAATGCCACGTCACGTTGATGTGAAAGTGAGTGAAGTCGAAATGCCACGTCACGTTGATGTGAAAGTGAGTGAAGTCGAAATGCCACGTCACGTTGATGTGAAAGTGAGTGAAGTCGAAATGCCAGGTCATGACTGATTAAATTATAGACCCCACTTTAAATCTTATCAAGAATGTGAAGATAAATAGCAGGAACACCAGACCAGACCTGACATGACAGTAACCTTCAATTCAACACGGCCGAATGTCAAATTCGAAAAATGCATTAGAATGGCGGAAGATAACTTACTAAGCAAAATATTAAGAAATTGTAAAATTTCAAAAAAAAAAAAAAAGCAATATCTATCCTCTTGGATGGCAATGAATCCTGGGAAATTTCCTTGCAAATGAAGAAGAGACTCGAATCGATATCGATGTGGTTTTACAGATGAATACTGAGTTTGCATTGTGGTGCAGTGGATATCAACTCGGAACGATAAATCGGAGAGCCGAGTTCGAATACCAGTTGAATTCCTTGCATTCACTTACGCGCAAATACCCTTAGGAAAGGTACGAATCCATCACTTCCCTCCAGTTATAGGTTATATAAAAGGACAGATTAGATTCTATAGCCTTGGCTGGCAACCAGTTTACCGCAGAAAGTAATAGCAAACTACTGCACGATAATTTCCTGCCCATTCACTCATGTCTCTTTTGAGACATGATCGCCCAAACGTGTATCACGTATGACACTTAACTGACTAATTGACTGAGAAAGCTACGGTCCGGACACATGAACAATGAAGACATTTTAAATAAAATGAGAACTAGAAAGACACTAATAATTAAAATAAGAAATTGAGAGCTGAAAGTTATAAGACGCATCAGAAGGAAAACGGCTCGGAAAATTTAATACTCAGAAGACTTACTGATGAAGGGAAACGTATAAGAAAATAAAGAGAAACTGAGTTTAGGCAGAAAATACGATACCGAAATCCGAATGAGCATTGGCATAACGGAAAAAGCTTTCCAAAAGCTAAGCAATACATTAAGAAACAGGAAATTTTCGTTCAAAACAAAGAAAATAGTACTGAACTGCTACCTAATATCAGTCCTTCTCTATGGCAGTGAATTCTGGACAATCTCCTCACCGATAAAGAAGAGACTTGAACAAATAGAAGTGATTCTACAGAAGAATGGAAGATAAAAATGATATTTATACTAATCATCAGAAAGAGACAGTTGAAATTTCTGGGGTACATAACGAGAAAATAGGGCTTGGGAAATTTGATACTCACATGACAAATTGAAGGCAAGAAAGACATGTAAAAAATGGGCAACCTACCCAGAGAACTTGAGTAAATGGAAGGTAGAACAGGGTTTAAGAGAGATAACAGGAAGACAAAATTTATTAAGCAATACAAAGGACAGGTAATTCTGGAGTGAGATAATCTCTAGCGTCCTGAAGGGACACGGTATATAGAAGAAGATCTTTTCCTCAGTTTTACTCTTTTATTGGGTTGATTAAAACAATTCTGTAGTTAAATGACATTAGAAGCGTTTTGTTTTAACTTCACTAAAAAAGATATAAGTCAGTCAGTCGGTTAAGTGTCATACACGCTTTGGCGATCATGTCTCGAAAGAGACATGATCTGACTGGGCAGAAGATGTATCCCGCAGTAGGTTGCCATTGCTTTCTGCAGTAGACTGGTTGCCAACCCAAAGCTATAGAACCCAATCTGTCCTATTATTTAACCCATAACGAGAAGGAAGAGTCGGATTAATACCTTTCCCAAGGGTATTTGTACGTAAGTGAATGCAAGGAATCCAACTGAAATTCGAACTCGGCTCCCCGATTTGTCATTCCGAGAAGATATCCATTGCACCACAACGCACATCCAGACATTCCTATATTGTTTATTTCACATCATCAGAACTTTTCGACTTATAATTTCTCTTTTCGAAGGTATGATCTCTCATCTTCAGCATGACTACACGTTCCCTTTCTCCTTCTTTTAAACCAGTTGCCAACCATAGTTAAAAAGCCCAGTTTGCTATACCGTTTGAAATGATAAAAAGGGTAATTTTACTATTTGTAAGGTAGTTTTAATTTAGCGGTCATGGCTCTCCATACATTACTTTTGCATGTTCCACAGTTTGGAAATTCAGTTTCTCTTCTCCTAGACTGGCTTCCACTCAAGTCTAAAGAAACTATTCTACTCTGCTATTTAACTTATGCCTTGGAAGAGAATAGATGAATTCATAACTTTTCCAAGGGTATTTGTGCGAAATTGAATACATCCATCTCTGGCGTAATTCGAACTCAGAACACTGGTTTCTCGTTCCGAGGCTCTCACATTCACATCCACGTTGATACTCAAGAAAAAAGCTTTGCTAATCAGTCAGTTGTACATGGAAATGTTAATAAATAAATTTAGTCATTGATTAAAGAAACACAGGAAATTTAATTAAATGTCAGTGATTAACTGAATTTCTGCAGACATTTTTTATTGCGTGAAAATTAAAAAGACTGATGTCGACGTTTAATTGTCCATCGATTTTTTCTTGTAAAATATTTTAACAACGGAAGTAATTTCAAACTTAAATATTTCCGATATTACTGATCTGCCTCAGAACATTCTCTGATCTTTATATATATATATATATACACACACACACACACACACACACAGAGAGAGAGAGAGAGAGAGAGAGAGAGAGAGAGAGAGAGAGAGAGAGAGAGATGGTATATGGGAGCAATTCCCAAAATTTAGATGACCAGAGCCTGACAGCTGATCTCTCCTCTGACATTGCTTGATAGGAAATATCGTTAAATAACTTTAAATCGAAGCCTGTAACGTTTACTCAACACTAAGTAGACACTAAATTTGCTCCAGTCGTGATGAACGGTCATACATTCTGAATGAGGTTTTGACAAAAGGTCATACATTCTGAATGAGGTTTTGACAAAAGGTCATACATTCTGAATGAGGTTTTGACAAAAGGTCATACATTTTTAATGAGGTTTTGACAAAAGTTCATACATTCTGAATGAGGTTTTGACAAAAGGTCATACATTCTCAATGAGGTTTTGACAAAAGGTCATACATTCTTAATGACGTTTTGACAAAAGGTCATACATTCTTAATGAGGTTTTGACAAAAGGTCATACATTCTCAATGAGGCCACTTGCCTCAAACGTTTATTGGATCGAAAACTCACTCGACTTAAAATTGAACTCGTATAACAGTCAATCAGTTAAGTGCCATACATGATACTCACTTGGGCGATCACGTCTCTTTCCATTTATGAATTATAGGAAGAAGATTTTTTAGTTGTTTCTTTCTGCGATAGACTGGTTGCCAACGAAGCCTATAGGACACAAATCTGCTCTGCTATTTAGTTCATTTCTCAAGCCGAACCATTATTCATTACACTATGCTGCACATGATGCTTCCAAGTCCTCACTAACCAGCCTTTACAGCCATTTTGCATTACATATCCAAACTTACAGCACCTGGTATTCCCAAGTGGTCACTCATCTACGTACAAACCAAGATCGATATTTCGTATCTTCAATGATCGTACGAGAACCGGTGTTTTAAAATGTTATGTCTTTTAAGCTGGTTTATAAGCAGAGACGAAACAGCGTAGAATGTGCAAATCGGCGAATCCAATGACTCATTAAATAGCCGCGCAAACACTGATATACATGCAGAATTCTTGTTGCCTGTCGTTGAGTGAAAGTCAGATTAATCTTGCAGGCCATTGAGCGTTGATTCTCACCGGTTGTTTTATTATTAACGTCTCACGAGAAGCTTACATATAAGCAAATATGTACCTGTCTTCACCTGCCGTAAAACAAAAGTTAGCAAGTGAATTCGGGTGAGGGGGGCAAAAAGATGCGAGTTCAATCTCCACTGATTATTGCATTATAGTGGCCTTGTGTCCCCGAGTGGTTATCCTGGTATGTTATGAACAGAGTTACCAGATCAAGATATACGTAGGTAGCCAATTCTTTTTATCATTTCATCCCAAGCAAAGCGGGACCGCCACTGGTGCGCAGAGTGTTAGTGGAGGTATTAAAGATAAGCGGGTTTAAAGAAGACAGAAGATGGTAATTAACATTGCATTTAAATTTTTGGAGATTGTAGCTATTAGTGAAGCAAGTAAACGGAAGGGAGCTCTACAGACAAGAAGTGCGAGAAAAGAATCTGTTAGAGTAGAAGTGTCGGGACATTTGACTATTTTGATGGTAAAAGATTCCAATCTAATACACAGACTTGAATTCATGTCATCGGGCATCGGGGGGGGGGGGGGGAAAGCTCGTCAGAGCAATTACCACGAAAATATTTGTAGAAGAGCGGAAGTCACGTCATGTCGGTGAGAAAGTGACTGTAATCGAGATGCCCAAGGAAGGACCGATTACATTGTAGATCCTTCTCTGGATTTTGGCGAGAACCTCAAGATAAATAGCAAGAACACCCAACCAGATATGTCAACAGTATTCAGTGGCCAGACGAATGGTAGATTTATAAATGAGCAAGATGGACTCTGACGCCCACCGCTAATAAATTTTGAATTTCATTACTTTTAAACTTTTGGGCAACTTTTGAAATATATCAGTTCCCCTAAATATCGAATTTCACGACATGTTATTTTTTTCTGGTTGTTTTGAAAACTCAGCCCTACTAAATTTTGAAATTTGCTATTTTTGAAAGTTCTTCTTTTCCCCTCTTCCTCTTCCTTTTCTTCTTCTGCTCCTTCCTCATCTTCTGCTTTTTCTTCTTTTTCTGCTCCTCCTTCCTCTTTTCCTTTTTTCTCTTCTTCGTCTGCTTCTCTTACTTCTTTTTCCTCTTCTTCTTCTGTTGCTACTTCTTATCCTCCTTCTTCTTCTTGTTGCCGTGTCCCTTCAGGGAGTGTGCGATCATGATTCTCCATAACTTCCTGTTCTTTGTAGCACTTAGTATAGTTTGTCTTTTTTGCCATTACTCACAGTGGTTTTTGATGACAAACAGATTGTTACATTAAGAAACAGTTTATATGTATAGGAGGGGATAATAATAGTCTCTCAAAGAACGAAGTCTCTTCGTTGGGACATCCGTTCATTGTTCATCACAAACAAACACACCATTAGATATCGTGAAGGTATTCGACAAAACTAAATAAGCTCTGTAACTATGGAATCACTGGAAGGGTAGGTCCCAAAAGGTAGTTATTAACACTCAGTTTTCTGGGGTCCTTACGGTCAACGCAGGCCTCCCCCAGGGGTTACTTCTCGGATTAACCCTCTTTTTGATTTACATAAATACTATGCCAAAGAATATACTCAGATCATTTGTAAACATCTATGCCGATGATACGACAATATGCGGGCTCACTTATAAAATTCTTGTTGATCAGAGGTTGGCAGCTGATCTCTCATCCCATCGAGAACTAATTTCTCTGTGGGTGGGGGAACTCACTGGTTACATGCAGTACCTCAAAAACTAAACTAGTTGCATTCCATCATCGCCGATTGGACAAAGAATGATGAACGGATGAACAATGAGTGGATGTCCCATCGAGAGACTATTATCATTCCCTCCTATCCGATGTCTCTTGAGAGACTATTATCATTCCCTTTTATCCGTAAAAAAATGTTTCTTAATGTAACCATCTGGATGGTGAGTCGATAAAATCACCCATTGAATATTACTGCCAGATCTGGTTTGGTACTCTTTTTATATATTTCGATCGAGATTCTTGACAAAACTCAAAGGGTATGTAATGTTATCAGTCTTGTACGGACATCTCGACTCCAGTTATTTTTTCGCCGTCGTGATATGGCATTCCTGTGTCTTTTCTGTAAATATTTTCATAGTAGTAGTTCTGATGAGCTCTATTTTTTTGGTACCTCGATCACATGAATTTAAACGTACTGCTAGATGGAAGTGCGTTATGGTGTAATGGATAACAGCTCGATATGAGAAATCGGGGAGCCGAGTTCGAATTCCAGTTGAATTCGTTGCATTCACTTACACACAAATACCTTTGGGAAAGATATTAATTGATCTCTTCTCCTCTATCTATGGGTTGAATCAGTCAATCAGTTAAGTGCCATACGTGATACACGCTTGGGCGATCGTGTCTCGAAGACATGACTGACTGGGCAGAAGATTATCCCACAGTAGCTTTCTGCGGTAGACTGGTTGCCGGCCAAGGCTTTATCCTGTTATTTAACCCATAACTGGAGGGAAGTAACGGATTAATACCTTTCCCAAGGCTATTTGTGCGTAGGTGAATGCAAGGAATTCAACTGGAATTTGAACTCGGCTCCCCGATTTGTCGTTCCGAGTCGATATCCACTGCACCACAATGGGTTGAATAGCAAGACATAATGGGTTCTAAAGCTTTAGCTGGCAACCAGTCTACCCCAGAAAGTAATGGCAACTCACTGTAGAAAAATGTTCTGTACTAGTCAGTCATGGATCGAAAGAGAAATGGTCACTTAAGTGTGAATCCCGCATGGAACCTAACTGACTGACTCGATTGGAAGTTATGTCTCATCGCTTCACTGTTAAAATAGCGAGATATAGCCGTAAGTTCTATTCTAATAATTTCTTTTCTCAGCCGTGGAGCTCTCTTCTGATTTTTTGTGCCCCTGTCAGCTGCAATCTTCAAACATTTAAAAGCAATCTCCTCCTCTGCCTTCCTGAAACCTGTTTTTTTATTTTCCTTTCTCCTCACGAAACTCTTCTTAATCTCTTTCACTCTCATTAACCTCTTACATTTTAGTGGCATTATTGCCTTACCTGGAGTGAAATAATTAGAAAAAAAAATTCCTAGTAAGTCTGGGTCATTCCCGGGATGCATCAGCCCTTGAAAACGCGAATTGACCGAAATTCTTCTGTCGTGTGAGTCGTGCATTCTGCCTCAGGCGGAGAAAGTATTTTTTTTTCTTTTTTCTCTTTCCTGCGTTGGTGTTAAACTTTTTTTTTAATCATTTCACCCCAAGCAAGGCAGAAATGCCACTGATGAGCGGGGGGCTACATAACTGTAACAAGAATAATTAGAAAAGAGTGAAGAGTACAAACTAGTTAGAAAGGAGCAATAGAAAGCTGAGAATGCAGATGCGATGACAGATACATAGGTGGAGAGAAAGGGAAGGATATACGGGGGTGGGGAGAGAGCTAGAGTCCAGTGGTTAATAGATGAGTATTGACATTGCATTTAAATTTCTGGAGGTTATAGCCGTCAGGAAAGCAAGCCAGTTTTCTTTGGAGATGATGAGAGAGAATCGACTTTTAATTACTAGGGATACGGTAAAAACTCGGTAGGAAGTCTACTCTTCATTGACAAGCAGAAAGCAACACTTTGATTTAGATGATAAGCAATGAGACAATGAATGACCCATTGACCAATTTTAAAACACTTTGACGAATTCATGAAGATGTTGTATGACTGAAGTGTGTTTGTACTTCTTTGTTAATTCTCTTGTAGATTGTTTTCGATTTTCCTCATCTCCGATTTATAGAATTTCAATATTGACAGAACTTTGTCCTTATGATAGAAGTAAAGCGACTGGAAGATAAAAAAGCCTGTCGAAACTAGCCGAACCATTTTGGACAGTTTGGACACTTAAAGCTACATTTTTATCAGTCAGTTAAGTACCATACATAATACACATTTGAGCGATCATGTCTCGAAAGAGACATGACTGACTGAGCAGAAGATTTTCAAACAGTAAGTTGATATTACTTTCTGCCATCGACTGGTTGCCATACAAGGCTATAGTACACAATATCTCCTACTATTAACCTGTAGCTGGAGGGAGAAGAGACGGATTAATACCTTTCTCAAGGTTATTTGCACTTAAGTGAATGCAACGAATTTTACTGGAATTCGAACTCAGCTCTTCGATTTCTCGTTCCAAGCCGACGTCCACTGCACCACAAGGCACATCCTCCGTTTCCAGAGAGGGCTTACGGCCATATCACGTTGAATACACCGGTTCTCGCTCGATCAACGTTGAGCCTGGTCAGTACTTAGATGGGTGACCGCTTGGGAATACCAGGTGCTGTAAGCGTTTAGTGACGGATGTGCGTGCTTACGGCCATATCACGTTGAATACACCTGTTCTCGCTCGATCACCGAAGTTAAACAACGCTGAGCCTGGTCAGTACTTAGATGGGCGACCGTTTATGAATACCAGGTGCTGTAAGCGTTTAGTGACGGATGTGCGTTGTGGTGCATGGATATCGGCTCGGAAAGAGAAATCGGTGGGCCGAGTTCGAATTTCAGTTGAATACCCTGCATTCACTTAAGCACTGGTACCCTTGGGAAAGATATTAATCCGTCCCTTCCTTCCAGTTATAGGTTAAATAACAAGGGTAGGGTTTGGGAACCCTGTCCTTAAAAACAAATCCCAATGAATCTTGATACTCGAAAAAAAAAAAAGTATTACTAGACACAAAAAAACTTCTATAAAAAAACAACAATAAATTGTTGAAAGAAAAAGGTATTACCAGCAATAAATAAATAAAATTTAGTTGGCAATAAATGACCCGCCGAGGTTGATATGCCATAAAAACAAAACAACCAATCAACCATTTCCAGAGACAGAACAAAAGCTGTTTCAAAATACAGAATGGTAATTGTAATGGAACTTCTTCCCATAGCTATAGTTTAAATAGCATAAAAGATTGATTTTTATAGCCTTTTAATTATAGTGACTCGATAATATCACCCAGTTCCGGGCAAGCATGAGGCCAATCCTGGGGATTCGTTAGCCCATTAAAACGCACTGTGACTAATTTTTTTTTAGTTGTGTGGGTTTCGAATTCTTCCGCAGAGGAAGAAAGAATTTTCTCTGTTCTCCATAAAACTGAAAAGTCGGACACCACCAGACACCGATTTATGATCGCAATAGATTTATTATTTTTGAAAAACCCTATGCAGGTCACATTTAATAGTTTATTTATCGTATGCATCCCGAGGGCCGTATTTTGTGCAGTTAATTTGTAAAATAACATCACTAGTTTTGATATACCTAAGAATGGCATTTTCGGCTACTTTTAAAAGAGCTACTAAATTTTGTTTTGCAACTTTTTTTTTTTTTTTTTTTTTTTTTAAAGGCAATTTTAAAATAAAGTGGGTAACTTTGACTTTTAGATTTTATTTGATGAATTGAGCGAGTAAAGAATGGTTTATGAAACCCTTTAATTAATTACGACCCCGCAATCATTATTCATAGGAAAGCAAATAATCTGTTAGATGAAGAAAACAAATATTCAGCTTGAAAATCGCCAAGTTTTTAAGTGATGAATTCGTGCAAAGAATTTCCTGGAATGCTTTTAAGAGAAGAAACATTAACAAACAAGATGCTCCTAATATGCAAACATCTATCTATCTATCTATCTATATATATATCTATCTATCTATCTATCTATCTATCTATCTATCTATCTATCTAATACTGCCTTTGCTAATATCTATCTATCTATCTATCTATCTATCTATCTATCTAATACTGCCTTTGCTAATATCTATCTATCTATCTATCTATCTATCTATCTATCTATCTATCTATCTATCTATCTATCTATCTGTCTGTGTGTGTGTGTGTGTGCGTGTGTGAGTGTGTGTGAAGGATGTGTACGTAAACACTAAAACATAAGTAAATTTAATGAAAACAAACTTAATCCAGTTTTGTTTATTTTTTCTTTCTTTTTTTGTTTTTACAAAATCACTGACCGTTTTTCTTTCACTTTTTCTTTATTTTTTTTTTATAATCCTTTTCTTCGTTTATCTCTCTCTCTTTCTTTTTTACTTACTCACTGATCGTTCTTTCTTTCTTGCCTTTTTTTCTCACTTTTTTAACAATTCTTTTCTTCGTTTGTTCGTCTCTCTCTTTTTTTACTCTCTCACTGATCGTTTTTCTTTCTCTTTTTCTTTCACGTTCTCTTTATAATCCGTTTCCTTGTTTACCTATTTATCTCTTACTCTCATTTTACTTACTCACTCACTCTTTCTTACTCTCTTTTTATTTTTTTCTCTTTCTCTCTCTTTTATTCACTCTTTCTTCATTTATCGCTACCTCACATTTTCCTCTCTGACTATGATCTTTCTTACACTTGTTTTTTTTTTTTAACCCATGACTCATAACATTGTAATTATGCGTTGCTGACTAATTTCATTTCATATTATTTCTCAGGGCAACGGAAATTACTTGGCAGCGCCCATATCCTTTCCAAGTAACATTTGATAGGTTGCGTTGAGTTACATAGTATCAACAATAAGGATTAATCCATGACCTGATTTAATCTTGGTAACGTAGTGGACTGGTTTAGAGAGTCTTCTTTAAAATTTTGACTTCAGAATATTTCTTTTATACTAGTTGCCACACAAGGCAGTAACAATCTACTTTGTTATTTAATCCATAACTGGGGGATAAATTCATGCTTTCCTAAAGTATGAAAGTGTACGTAGCAGTCACGGTCAGAATTTCTTTTCCTTGATAACAACAGTTATGCCACCCGCATATGAAACGCAGTATCTATCTATCTATCTATCTATCTATCTATCTATCTATCTATCTAATTGCTGATACTTCAGACGAGTGGACGAAGTAATTCCGCGACGTCCGTCTATAACAACACTGAGGGAAGCAGAAAACAGCCGCATCTAAAGATATAATATAATAAGAAAAAAGCTTGAAGTAAGTAGAACAAAATTTACTTAGCAAATAAGCTGTGGCACTAAGCTACCCGGGTTTCAGCCATGAGGTATCTTTGCCTGAAGCTTGGTGCGAGAGCTTATTTGCTAAGTGTATATATATATATATATATATATATATATATATATATATATATATATATAGTATACTAAATCTAAAAATGAGCCAACACCGATCGCGGTTTCACACAACCGATCGGACCATTTTTGGCTCTACTTTCGTACTTTCGTACTTTCGTATAGAGCACTTTACTTTGAAGGTTTTCGTCTTGGGGTTTTTTTTTTCCTTCAAACAAGCTCTTGACACATTGTTCTTGTGCTTGGTTTGTTTCTTTTTTTTTCTTCCCCTTTATTTAACTTACGAGGTAGTCTCCGTTGGATTATTGACGATTTAATTTATTTACTGATAGGTTAGCATTGGTTTTTCGGACATTGGTCTATAATAATTAGTGCTGCTTTATTGTAATTACGTATATATATATATATATATATATATATATATATATATATATATATATATATATTCACACACACACACACACACACACATATATATATATATATATATATATATATATAAACAAATCATTTCATATATATATATATATATATAGAGAGAGAGAGAGAGAGAGAGGTCGCAGGTAAAAAAAATTATCGTAAATAATCAGGCTGGTAGAAATAAATATATAAATATACTGTTGGATTAAAAACAGAATATCTACTCAAATACGAGTATCGATCAAAAATAATGTTCAAACAAATCATTTCAAATTGTTTATAACCAGTTTCGTTAATCTTCGTTAATTTCCGTAATATATATATATATATATATATATATATATATATATATATATATATGTGTGTGTGTGTGTGTGTGTGTGTGTGTGTGTGTGTGTGTGTGTGTGTAGTGAAATTGTTGGCAACATTTTATAGTAATAAACAAAGTGGCGCATTGTTTTATGACGCGAACAGAACTGGCCATGCAGGCTTTACAATCGACATATGTACGCATTAAATTCATGAAGACATTTTGCCAATAATAAGGCAAAAGGTGAACATTCTTGGTCATGTTCAGTGTGTGCGATGCGAGTGTCTGATTTATTTGCCTTTCCTTTTTTTTTCATCAACTAACAATCCAACAAAAATAAACCAAGTAAAGCAAAGAACGTAACAAAACCCGGCTACATACCAGCCAGAAAATACACGTGTGCAAATTAGTCCTTTTGATTCGTGTACAACGTTCGTAAACCCATGTCTATCTATAATTACGTTAATCTACTAACATAAATATGGCAGTAGATTAATGTAATTACGTATAATTAATCTACTAATAATCCACTTATCTGCTATTAATCTACTATTAATCAATTAATTTACTACCATAAATATGTACACATAGCGTAGCGGTTTTTAGCGTTGAAAGTGGAATCGTCATCCCGTGTTCAAATTCCGTTTTTTTTGTTTTCACTTTCGCACAAATACCCCTGGAAAAGTTATGGTCTCTCTCGTCTTCCTTCCACCAGTATGTTAGTGAAAAGTTATCTAAATAAAGATTGACAACGTCGAATTCAAGACTCCAACCCATGACGAATCTTGTTATAGAAAGCACCGTAGCAACAAGTAGGGTGGTGAAGCCGTAGCTCTAAGTAAAACATGAGTAAAGGAACTCAGAGAGAGAGAGAGAGAGAGAGAGAGAGAGAGAGAGAGAGAGAGAGAGGATGAGGACGAGGACGAGAGAACTATAAATCCACTTGCATATGTCTTGTGGCCGGCTAAATGGTTGGACCCTGGGGGCTGAAGATTAGCTTAGGTGGTGTTGATTGACCTATGAAAGATCTGTTAAACATCGTGCTGGCCTTAAAGCAAGTATTTTCGGCGATAATCAAATTTGTTATTTGTTATATTAATGCTGGAAATCAATGTGGAAAGTGTAATAGGCATGCCGAGTTCAAATTCTGGTTTGGTTTGTAGCGTCCAGTTTCACACAAATAGCCTTGAGAAAAGGTATGAAGCCATCTTGTTTCTTTTCACTAGAAAAGTTTAGATCAGTGAGTTCTTTAACCGATGAACAATTTTTACTCTTAATTTCTTTTAGTGAAACCTTATAACCATTTTTAATTTTAATTTCTTTTAGTGGAACTTATCAATCATTTTTAGTTTTAATTTCTTTCAGTGCAATCTTCTTACCATTTTTTGTTTTAATTTGTTTTAGTGGAACCTTATAACCATTTTAGCCTTAATTTCTTTTAGTGGAACCTTATAACCATTTTAGTCTTAATTTCTTTTAGTGGAACCTTATAACCATTTTAGTCTTAATTTCTTTTAGTTGAACCTTATAACCATTTTAGTCTTAATTTCTTTTAGTGGAACCTTATAACCATTTTAGTCTTAATTTCTTTTAGTGGAACCTTATAACCATTTTAGCCTTAATTTCTTTTAGTGGAACCTTATAACCATTTTAGCCTTAATTTCTTTTAGTGGAACCTTATAACCATTTTAGTCTTAATTTGTTTTAGTGGAACCTTATAACCAGTTTAGCCTTAATTTCTTTTAGTGGAACCTTATAACCATTTTAGCCTTAATTTCTTTTAGTGGAACCTCATAACCATTTTAGTCTTAATTTCTTTTAGTGGAACCTTATAACCATTTTAGTCTTAATTTCTTTTAGTGGAACCTTATAACCATTTTAGCCTTAATTTCTTTTAGTGGAACCTTATAACCATTTTAGCCTTAATTTGTTTTAGTGGAACCTTATAACCATTTTAGTCTTAATTTGTTTTAGTGGAACCTTATAACCATTTTAGCCTTAATTTCTTTTAGTGGAACCTTATAACCATTTTAGCCTTAATTTCTTTTAGTGGAACCTTATAACCATTTTAGCCTTAATTTCTTTTAGTGGAACCTTATAACCATTTTAGTCTTAATTTCTTTTAGTGGAACCTTATAACCATTTTAGTCTTAATTTCTTTTAGTTGAACCTTATAACCATTTTTAGTCTTAATTTCTTTTAGTGGAACCTTATAACCATTTTAGTCTTAATTTCTTTTAGTGGAACCTTATAACCATTTTAGCCTTAATTTCTTTTAGTGGAACCTTATAACCATTTTAGCCTTAATTTCTTTTAGTGGAACCTTATAACCATTTTAGCCTTAATTTCTTTTAGTGGAACCTTATAACCATTTTAGCCTTAATTTATTTTAGTGGAACCTTATAACCATTTTAGTCTTAATTTCTTTTAGTTGAACCTTATAACCATTTTAGTCTTAATTTCTTTTAGTGGAACCTTATAACCATTTTAGTCTTAATTTCTTTTAGTTGAACCTTATAACCATTTTAGTCTTAATTTCTTTTAGTGGAACCTTATAACCATTTTAGTCTTAATTTCTTTTAGTGGAACCTTATAACCATTTTAGCCTTAATTTCTTTTAGTGGAACCTTATAACCATTTTAGCCTTAATTTCTTTTAGTGGAACCTTATAACCATTTTAGTCTTAATTTGTTTTAGTGGAACCTTATAACCATTTTAGCCTTAATTTCTTTTAGTGGAACCTTATAACCATTTTAGCCTTAATTTCTTTTAGTGGAACCTTATAACCATTTTAGCCTTAATTTCTTTTAGTGGAACTTATCAATCATTTTTATTTCTTAATTTCTTTTAGTTTAATATTATAACCATTTTTACTCTTAATTTCTTTTAGTGAAACCTTATAACCAGCCAACGAAAATGCTTATTTTGTTCTTTACTAATTTAACTTATAAGTTTAGGAATTGTATTATAGAAATAGTAAATGTATATGCTTTATTTTGAAGTAAAACTAATTTAATGAAAATAAATTCTATTTAACAAATATATTCTATGGTAAAATTTATGTACACTGGTAAAATAACCATGTAAACTATTTAAAAATATGTGGGTAATAATAAATGAAAAAAGTGCAGATTTATTCAATGAGATCCTTGCGTGTGATGGTGTTTTACGTATTCCGTGCCATTGATGTCAATCATAACCCCTTTTCACAATGTCTAGTCTCTTCTTCTTCTTCTTCTTCTTCTTCTTCTTCTTCTTCTTCTTCTTCTTCTTCTTCTTCTATGTGCCTTGTCCTTTTAGGACGTAAGCGATCATGGTCTTCCACGTCTCCCTATCCCTGGTGGCTCTCTTTCTCCTGTTACACCACGCAACTCTCTTCCATTCACTCGCTCAGGCCAATCAAGAAAGTTACATACTGTTTCCCCTGTCTCTCTTTCCCTTTATCTGGCCTGTTAGTATCAGATTCTCCAAGCCCTCCTTCCTCATTGCATGTCCCAGTAACTTTAGCTGTATCTTCCTAATGCTCAGTATTAATTTCTTTTTCGTTTCCATTCTTTCCAAAACCTCATCATTGCTTGCATGCTCGATCCATGATATCCGCATCATCCTTCTGTAGAATCACATTTCTGTTGCTTCATTTTTTTTCCTTCATCTTTGATGATATTGTCCAGCATTCACTGCCATATTGAAGAACTGACATCATATAGCAACCCAGTACTCGCTTCTTTGTTTCTAGTGAAAGTTTCCTCTCTCTTAATACTCTACTCAGCTTCTGGAATGCGTCCTGCGCCTTGCGAATTAGCCTTCGGATCTCTGTGTCACACTTTCCGTCTTCCCAGGTATTTAAATTTTTGTACTTGCTTAATTTTAGTATTCCTCATCTGTATTTGGCATTTTGGGCTGCTCTTTTTGCTGGTGACCATACATTCTGTTTTCTTGCAGTTTATTTGTAGTTCTTTCTTGTCACTCTTTTCAGCTACCTTCTGTAGGGGGTTTTGTAGTTTCCTTTCCGTGTCTGATATCAGCACTGTACCATCTTCGTACCTTATGACGTTCAAATCGTGGCCTCTGATGACAAATCCTGGCATAACATCTAGGATCCTCAGAATAGTCTCACTGTACAAGTTGAACAGATCCGGTGAAAAGACACATCTTTGTCTTACGTCTCTACTATATTAATTAATTTCTGTTAATATTAATTAATTGATTGTTAATATTAATTAATTGATTCTGTTAATATTAATTAATTTCTGTTAATTGATATTTGATTTTATTAAAATTTAACATCATTATTATTATATATTATTAATACATTGAATTGATTTATATAACATATAAATAAATTATAATCTTTATATAATTTTCTTTTATATACATACATATATATACATGCATACATACATACATATATATATATAAGCTCAGAACTAAACAAAATTTTCAATAGAAACAAAATCAAGCTAAGTTATAGTTGTACTAGTAATTTACATAGTTTGATAAAAAAACAAAACACCAGAAATTTAGATAGCATTGTACAAAACAACATTACCAATAAAGAATACAACTGCAAGGACAAAAATAAATGCCCACTTCAAGGACTTTGTAATACAAAAGAAGGCATTTAAAAGGCAAAAGTACATGACTTAAATGGTCAAAATAAAATATATTTGGGATCAACCAAAGACACCTTTAAAACCTGGTGGTTCAATCACAAGTCTACATTCAAAATAGAAAACTTAAAAAACTGTACAAAATTGGAAATTGAAATCTAAATATGATAACCCCCACCAAAAAAAAACGGACATGACGTGGAGTATAGTGAAAACAGCCAAGCCTTACAATGGTAGCAAAATATGTAGACTCTTCCAGAAAGAAAAGTTAGCGATTATGCTATTCCCAAACAAATATGAATTATTGAATGAAAGAACAAAAATTATGACTAAGTATAACCACACTAAAAAATACCTTATTAGGTTCATAGAACCATGGATATATATATATATATATATATTCTTTATTTTTAAACAATTTATTACGCGACCTAGGTTTCTACCATGTGGTGTCTTTAGGCGATTTGCAATAACTGATTTTACCGTTTGCCGTTTTATATATATATATATTGTTAAATACAACAGACAATGAATGTCTGCTATGTTTAATCACGAGCCGTTCTAAACATCATATTTTGCTTTTAATTTCAGGTGAAAATAAAGACAAATATTCTCCAATATATTAGAGGCCATCTACATTAAATAAAACAACTCACAATTCATAAAATTATGTTTAAATTTGGTCCTAACACATTAAAATGCATTTAAATATATGGTTCTGTTAACATTTCGAGCTCTCACGTGACATCATAGAACTGCGTTACAAATTTACGAACTGCGTTTGCTATTTGGTAACTGTTATCGTTGCTTAGCAACGTTTTATGTCAACACAAGATATAATCGTCTTTGATGGTGGATGTTTTTATGTTAACGTCCCTGTAACCTCTCTGAAGATGGCTCATGTGAGCCGAAAGCTTAGAACCAACTTAATAAAAAATTATCCAAATGTTTGAGAATTTTTGTCTTTATTTTCACCTGAAATGAAAGCCAAAATACAATGTTTAGAACGGCTCATGATTAAACATAACAGACATTCATTGTCTCTTATATTTAACAATATATTATTAGAAAATTATCTGCTGCCTTGATAAACTAAATACATTTCACTTTTCCTTTTTGTTTATTTTTTTTTAATTTGTGTAGATAGACTGAACTATCGCCCGGTTCACACTCCACCCATGTCTATTGAACAGGTGTAGAGGCTCATCCCTTGTTCCCTGTTTAGGATGTGGTCTCCGGCTTTCTCTTTTCCAATCTTTTCACTCTTACGTAGCCCCCTGCACACCAGTGGCCTTACCGCCTTGCCCGGGGTGATATGATTAAAAAAAATGTATATATATATATATATATATATATATATATATATATATATATATATTGTTGTATATCTACCTGTATACAGTAATGGAATGTTTCTATCCTTTTAAATACGTGCACACTATTGGTAGTAGATAAGACTGATTATACTTAGTAGAAATTCTCCAACAGTTCATCTACTTTACACAGTGTGCGAGTCTTGTATTTGTTGATATACTTGTTGATATTATTACCAACTTCGTTTTGGTGATTACTCACGCAGTAATATTTTACGGTTACAACACACACACACACACACACATATATATATGATCATATCCGTACAGGCCTGTTTCGCTGTATCACAGCTCATCAGTGCAGCTAGATGAACAGTTTACTTCAAACTGGGATCGAAATTCGACTAATATGTCATCAGACGTGGAGGTCTTACCCCTAAGCTATCGGCGCACGTCAGAGAAAGGTAGACTTAACACTAACAGCGTGTTATTCACAGAATGTAAACAAGCAGCCAGTAACTGAGTGGGTGGCAATAAAGTCACTATACAGTTACTTACGATAACAATTAAGACAAAGCAATTAATAAACAGGTCATAAATTTATTATTAAAACGGTTCTGATTAATAACAATAAAATGTAATGAATTAACCCGAACCATTTTAAAAATGAATTTCTGGGCTGTTGATCAGTTGTTATGTCTTAATTGTTATTATAAGTAACTGTATAGCAAGGATGCGTGTTTTGCTTCAGTGGATACCGGCTCGGAGCGAGAAATCGGAGAGCTGAGTTCGAATTCCAGTTGAATTCTTTGCATTCACTATTAACAATTAAGACAAAGCAATTAATCTTACCCCAAAGCTATCGGCCCATGACAGAGAAAGGCAGACTTAACAGCGTGTTATTCACAGAATGTAAACAAGCAGCCAGTAACTGAGTGGGTGGCAATAAAGTCACTATACAGTTACTTACAATAACAATTAAGACAAAGCAATTAATAAGCAGTCCAGAAATTTATTATTAAAAACAGTTCTGGTTAATTCTGATTAATAAAAATAAAATGCTATGATAAAGAATAGTGCGTCTCCTTCGCAAACATACGCGGTATCCGCACTAACTTTTACAGCGTAGAATCGTTCCTCCAAACTAACTCACCTGATATCCTAGCTCTCTGTGGAACTAACCTTGACCCTTCTATCCCTTCTTCTGAGTTTAACGTTCCTGGTTACCTTCCCCTCTTCAGGAATGACTCCAATGTCCATATGCATGGACTCGGTGTCTATGTCAGCGAACACCTCTCTCTAGCTAGGGTGACCTCCCTTGAATCCCTGGATCATTCTTTCATGTGCTTCTGTCTCTCACTTCTAAGCTCGGTTAGCTATCTCTTCTCTCAACCGCTCATCCTCCTCCCCCGACTGCTCGGTACTCGATAGCATCTCTAATAATATCGATAATGCCATTTCTTCACACTCATCTGCCCATATATTTGTGTTTGGTGATTTTAACGCCCACCACACCAAGTGGCTTGAAAACTCTGTCAACAATCTTGCTGGTGTCCACACCATGAATTTTTCAATAACCCAATCTCTTACGCAAGTGGTGGATTTCCCCACGCGTTTCTCCAATAACCTAAATGGAAGAAACTCACTACTAGACCTCTGCTTCACTTCCATCCCAGACTCTTGCACCGCCAAGCAGCTCTGCACTCTCGGAAACTCTGACCACGCCGTAGTTTCCGTCAACATCTCATTCCACTCCCACTAAACCCAAGAAACCCAGACTAGCAGAATATCATACTGTTACAAAAGAGCAAACTGGGACTCGTTCCGCGACTTCCTCTGTGACGTCCCTTGGAACAACGTTTTTAGTCTTCCCGTTGAAGACTGTGCATCCGAGATCTCCTCTTGGGTTAAGGCTGGCATCGATGCTTTCATTCCAGCCAGGAAATTTCAGCTTAAATCCCGCTCGTTCCCCTGGTTCTCGCCCGCTTGTTCGGCCGCCATTGCCCACCGAAATCACTTCTTCTGGCTCTATCGAAGCCACGCGTCGGACCAAAACAGGCGCCTTTTCGCCTCAGCTCGTAATAAGTGTAAAAAGATAATTAACGAAGCTAAGATGTTGTTTGCTGCCAGAATGAAGCAACGTATAGCATCCTGTAAGTTCGGCGCCAGGGACTACTGGCGACTCTCTAAAAGCGTGCTTAACAAGAGTAAGACCTCAGTACCCACCTAATCAATGAATTTGAAGTCCTCACCTCCTCAGCGGACAAGGCTGAATGCTTTGCTCACAGATTCTCCTCTAACTCGAGACTGGATTCGTCAGGAGTATCTGCACCCGACTTCCCACATAGAACGAGGCTCAACTGAATGACGTCCACATTACACCCTCGCTGGTCACTAACATAATCTCAGGACTTGACCCTCACAAAGCGAGCGGAGGGGACGGAATCCCAATCATAGTCTTGAAGAAATGTGCCTCTAAACTCTCCTCTGTCCTCTCTAAGTTCTACAACATCTGCTTCCTACTTTCCTACATGTTGGAAGTCTTCCTCTGTAGTTCCTATATTTAAGAATACTGGAGAACCCTCGGACCCTGCAAATTACCGCCCTATTAGCCTTTTTCCGATCTTTGGCAAAATGTTCGAAGACATCATCAACGCCGAGGTGGTTCAGCATCTCACGGCCCACAGGCTCCTCTCGAACAAACAGTATGGCTTCCGCTTCACCAGGTCTACTGCTGATATGCTAACGACCATCACCGAGTATATATACCAGGCTCGCGACAAGAATGGCGAAGCTCGAACCGTTGCCTTGGATATCTCCAAAGCGTTCGACAGAGCCTGGCATTCTGGCCTCTTACGCAAACTGCGGAGCTATGGTATAACAGGACATTTGTTTGACCTAATCCAGTCATTCCTCTCTAACTGCACATTGAGGGTGGTATTAAACGGACATGCCTCACAAAACTACCCTACGAACACGGGTGTCCCTCAAGGCTCTGTCTTAGGTCCTATGCTTTTTCTGATCTACATTAATGATTTCCCCGATGCTATAAGATCCCAAGTAGGCATGTACGCCGATGACACCACAGTTTACTCTCGCCTCGATTAAAAATCTGGTGTGAGCGACAAAGCGAACCTCGCTGCCGAGTTTGAGAAGGACCTCCAATCCGTAGTGGACTGGGGTAGGAAATGGCTCGTAAATTTTAAAACTTCCAAAACGAAGCTGCTATCAATTAACCTCATAGACAATCGCACCTACCTCCCATTAGCATGGAACAGGCTTGCCTCCCAGAGAGTAAACACTACGCCTCCTTGGTCTCACACTCTAAGCGGACCTAAAGTGGAATGACTATATCGAATCCATTGCTAAATCTGCTATGAAAGTCGGCTCTCTGTGCAGGGCCCGGAAGTTTTTCCCGCCTGAATCTATCCTTCACATCTATACATCTATCATCTGCCCATGTATTGAATACTGCTGCCACATCTGGTCAGGTGCCCCTGCTATTCTTCTCGGGGTTCTTGACAAAATACAACGGAGAATCTGTAATGTGATCGACACCGACTTGGCAGACCGGCTGCAGTCACTCTCTCACCGGTGTGACGTAGCTTCCCTGTGCCTCTATTATAAATACTTTCACGACTTCTGCTCCGATGAACTTAAATCACTGGTGCTCTCTAGGTATGAATTTGCATGAGATATTAGATTAGCAACTAGTTCCCATTCTTTTATAGTGAAACAGATAAGATGTAACCGCAATTTCTACTCCAATAGCTTCTTTTCTCGCACTTCCCGCCTGTGGAATTTCCATCCGTATACTTGCTTCCCCGTCAGCTACAATCTCCAGGAGTTTAAATATAAGGTCAATAGACACCGCCTAACACACTAACTCGCATCCATTCTCTCAAACATTTTTCCCATCTACCCAACCCTCATCCTCGGTATCCTTACAAGTCAACTGTTTCAATGCATTCCTTAAAACGCGAGAGAACAAATGTTACAACACAAATGGTTCTGACAGTCGCGAACCTGTTTTTGTGTCATGTATTGTTATGCTTGGATGTGCGTTGTGGTGCATTGGATATCGGCTCGGAACGAGAAATCGAGGAGCCGAGTTCGAATTCCAGTTGAATTCAATGCATTCACTTACGCGCAAATATCTTTGAGAAAGGTATTAATCCATCTCTTCCCTCCAGTTATGGGTTAAATAACAGGACAGATTGGGTTCTATAGCCTTGGCTGGCAATCAGTCTACCGCAGAAAGCAATGGCAACCTACTGCGGGATAATCTTCTACCCAGTCAGTCATGCCTCTTTCGAGACATGATCGCCCAAGCGTGTTTCACGTATGGCACTTAACTGAACTGATTGTTTTGCTTGTTTCATTATTCTGCTTTGCTTTCTTTTAAGTAACTAGCCACTAAATATAGTGACTTTATTGCCACCCTATACATATACAATCCTTCCTTTATGTATCTATAGTGGGTTATCCGTTATAGTGAAGTGTGTGTGTGTGTGTGTGTGTGTGTGTGTGTGTGTGTGTGTGTGTGTGTGTGTGTGTGTGTGTGTTGAAACAGATTAGTTTGATTTGACGTTGTTGTGGCGCAGTGGATATCGACTCGGAACGAGAAATTGGAGAGCCGAGTTTGAATTCCAGTTGAATTCCTTGCATTCACTTACGCGTAAATACCCTTGGGAAAGGTATTAATCCGTCTATTCCTTCCAGTTATGGGTTAAATAACAGGACAGATTGGATTTTATAGCCTTGGCTGGCAACCAGTCTACCGCAGAAAGCAATGGCAACCTACTGCGAGATAAACTTCTGCCCAGTCAGTCATGTCTCTTTCGAGAGATGATCGCCCAAGCGTGTATCATGTATGGCACTTAACTGACTGACTATAAGAGAAACAACAAAAGTGTGTGTGTATATATATATATATATATATATAAAGTACATATATTTTGGCAGCATCTTTTTTTTAAACACGTTGTATGAAACGATAGACATCTTAGTCTTATTTATGTAAATATTGTCCATAGGTTAACCGAGTAGTTTCCAACGTCATCGTTCATCATCAGGGTCAAATTTACAGTTTAAAACATCAACATACATGTGATCTCCAAATATTACATATTATCGGATAATTCACGCCTCTACGCGATCACATATTTTCACGCTTGCATGTGTTTACATTATTACTTCCCTTGAATTTAAAAAATTAAATTTCTTAACGTTTATTTAGTTCTTCAAAATGTCGTAACACGTTTTCTGCTACAAAGCAATTCTTATTGTTTAAAACTGAAAATTTGACCATGATGATGAACGATGACGTTCGAAAGTACTCTGTTAACCTATGGACAATATTTACATAAATATAATTCGGAAATAAAAAGCCTTATTAGAAAATATGAGAAAATACAAAAAAAAAAAATCTGCAAGACTAAGTTGTTGTCTCTATCGTTTAATACCACGTGTTTAATATATATATATATATATATATATATATATATATATATATAAATTACAAAAAAGTTATGTCGTTTGGTTGGTACAAGGTAGTTAAAATGTTCATATTAGTAACTGTTGGAAAGAGTTTATGCGTATGTATGTATGTATGTATGTATGTATGTATGTATGTTTGTTTCTTAGGAGTGTCTTTGAAGTCTTTGCTCAGTCTTTAGGATACGGTGAAAGATGAGAGAGAAAGAGAGGCAACAATAATACGATCTCTTGACGTTTGTCAAGGGACGTGTTAATTATGCTTGTATTTTCTCTACTACGACCGTCTTCTTGTTTCGTCCCTTTATTTCGTTTACTGGGGCTCCAAAAAGGTCATTTGTGAATTCACACCCGGATATAATTCTGGGCTTCCCATTGGACAGCAAACAAACTTCGCGTCGGTTCGTGAAAAGGGTCCGTAAAAGGAATTTATTCATTTTTTTTTTAATAATTAAAGATTATTTGAATTTTTGTTTCTTTCAGATGTTTCCTATTTTTTTTTTATTTGCCGAAAACATTTCACATCGAGGTGTGAAATTTCGCGAATTTTGTGTGTAAAGTTTGTACATTCCCGAAAATTCGTTTTTATTTTTTTCTTCTTTTTTTTTCTAACAAAATCAATGAGTCAGATTTGAATTTACAATTTTGAATTTGTTTTGTTCACAACATATCTTTCGCAATTTTTATTTAGTTTTAATAATCAAAGCAACCGATAGAGTAAAAGGGTTGCAAACTTACATTAATTGATCTCGTTTTCGGCTGGGCGGTTTTCTATTTTTAGTGTTGGAAGATGGTGTAGATTATTGTAATTCTCAGTTGTAACAACCGTTCTGAAATAAAATTGCTTTATTGTAATTTTATTAATATAGAGAAATTAATATTATATATTCCTAAATATATATTACTGCTGTAATAGAGAGAAATTACTGTATTCTTGGATACTCTTAATTATACTCTTTAAATTAATACTCTTTAAAATTAATATTATAATACTTCTTGTCTTTGACAAATTAGATGAATTAGATGAATTATTTGTCTAATAAATTATTGAACATTCATTATAAATGTAATTATAAATGTCAGAAATATAATTTACATCTATTATTATAAATTATTATTATTATTTATTATTAAATTTTCATCTATTATTATAAATTATTATTATTATTTATTATTAAATTTTCATCTATTATTATAAATTATTATTATTATTTATTATTAAATTTTCATCTATTATTATAAATTATTATTATTATTTATTATTAAATTTTCATCTATTATTATAAATTATTATTATTATTTATTATTAAATTATAAATGTCAGAAATATAATTTACATTATAAATGTAATTATAAATGTAATTCACTAATAAATTATTGAACATTCATTATTCATGTTATTGAAATCCAGTATTCATGTTATCATTCAATATTCATGTTAATTATTTAACATTCAATCATTTATTAGATGAATTAGATGAAATAAATGACAAATTAATACTCTTTAAAATTAATATTATATATTCCTAAATATATATTACTGCTGTAATAGAAAGAAATTAATATTGTAATATTACAAAGATATTGTAATTCTCAGTTGTAACAACCGTTCTGAAATAAAATTGCTTTATTGATCACTAAAATATTATCGTTGAACCCCAGTTTGGTATTTTTGGGGTGGACACTCAGCGTCCATATGGGCCTCGATTGAGAATCTCTAGTTTAAATGACTAGGTACAGAAAAGATGAACAATGTTGAATTTAAAACTCCAATCCATAAGAATCCATAAGAACCTTTTTGCTATAGAAAGCACCATAGCAACACGTAGCGTGAAGCTGTGGCCATATGTCACACAGGGGTTAAGGAACAGAGGGAGAGAACTATAAGGCCAGCGAATCTTTGCTTGAATCTTGTGGCCGGTTAAACGGTTGAAATATGAGGGCTAAAATTTTGATCAAGGGCGTTAATTGATCCATGCATGATATACCAAACAAAGAGCTGGCCTTAACGCAAGTATTATGGCGATAATCAAATTTATTATTTGTTAAATCAATGTCTGAAATAGAAGATAAGACTGTTGCGCGCAGCGGTCTTCTCAGTCTTCTGTGCGTTTGATAATTTTGGACATTTCGGACGTTAACAGCAGCAGAATTAGAGCTAAGAATGCAAACATTAGTATTAAGACACTATCAAATAGGGGTGGCCATTAATGTAAGAGCTACGTACGATAAAGTTCAGATGTTTGAGAACTGCAAAGCATGAACAAAATTTATACAAACGCTTTTGTTATAAACACATTAACATTAAGCTTAAGTTTTAATCAAACGGGGTCTCAAATAATTATAAAGCTTGAAATTTTTCTTATTTACCTTTTATATTAACTGTGATGAAAAAAATTGCCCAATCAACATATTTCCAGGAGCCACAGGAGTCAAAGGGCCGCATGTGACTATCGAGCAGCGGTTTGAGCACCTCTGCCATAGAACTATCCTAGGCATTTCCTACGTATATGAGATCACAAACGATGCAATGTGACCGAGTCATACTATTTAATTTGTACCATTTCAAATATAAGTTGAATGGCGGATACTAGCCTTCAAGGTTAGATTTGGCGGAAACAAGAAATTAAAGATTTTTTGAATATCAATGAAATCATTAAAAAAAGCATGTGTTTCTGCGACACAGTTTCTGGTTTGAAAAATGTTGTGGATTCTGGTTAAGAAACCACCCAAATAATAAATAACAAAACAGATATGTAGATAGAAAATGTAAGTTATAGTGAACAAAAATATACAAACTGGAACACGGGTTAGTCAATTCAGGAATTCTAGAAATACAATTAGTAGAAACAATATATACAATCTTGTAGTGAAGAAGTATGTCCGGGTAATGAGTAGATATATGAAACACTCCAACTTACTATGCACCAACTTACAGGCCAACTGACTCCTTACTAACTCTGTTTGACAACCACACCGGTTCTCTGTAAGGATTATATGCACACATCAGGCGAGTTCATTCTTATGTGTAAAAAGGGGTGATCCCCAACAAAAAATTACAAATTAATATTACTAATGGCAAATTGATTTAACTCATCCGACACTAAGTAATTTTCTTACCTTTTACCACCCTCTTTGTCTCTGTTCTGTCATCCATTAGCCCAAACTCGTTAAGTAAATTTGCTGTTTCCTACTTCTCTTCTCTTCGGTATGTCTTGTGTATGTTAAATTCTCTAGGCCAATACTTTCGTAAAGTATTGAAAACCCCTAAAATCTTTTATAATCTAAGTGTTTTCACTTGATACCAAGTGTTTTCATTATGTTTCAATAATAATTATTAATTCGTCTTAAGGATAAATTAATTTTCTGAAACTTTGAAAATATCAAATTTTTTTCAACGGATTTGTAAAAGTCAATAAACTTTCGTAAAGTATTGAAAACCCCTAAAATTCTTTATAATCTAAATGTTTTCAATTGATACCAAGTGTTTTCATTGTTTCAATAATAATTCAATAATAATTATAAATTAGTTTTAAGGATAAAGTAATTTTCTGAAACTTTGAAAATATCAAATATTACGTTCAAAACTATGGTGTTTTCGTGATTTCGGAGTAGTTTTTCAACGTATGTGTAAAAGTTAATAAACTTTCGTAAAGTATCGAAAGTATTTAAGGTTGTAGTTGAGAAGAATGCTAGATGATAGAAGAGTTCTCTGTCTGTGAAAAGTATGAAAAGAAACTATTAAAATAGAACTCTACATTAAATTTCAACAGGAAAATTATGAGGCATAATTACTACGCATAAAATTCATGCAGTCAAGATATTAAATAGGAAAGCACATCAGAACAATTGCCATGAAAATATTTATAGAAAAAAAAACAACAAAAAAACAAAACAAAACAAGGAAACTAGGTTACAGCGGTGAGAAAGTCATTGAAGCCGCAATGCCAGGTGAGGAACGAAAATATTGCATATTCTTCGTTGGATACTGTCCATAATCTCAAGATACATAAGACCTATATTTTATTTTCATTCATATCACACAACCCATTTATCAATAACATTAAATCTCTTTCTTTGAGTGGCTCTTGAGCCTTGTATTGAGTGAATTGGTGTTATGCTGTTGAGATAATGTTAACTGATAATAAACCATAGTAGGTCTTTAAGTTATTTTAGGATCGTCTTTCTGTAGAGTTTGAATAAATCCTATTCAGAAGGTTCTAAGACTAACAAAGATAGAGTTGGAGAAACAAGGCAGTTTTTCACAACTTTTTAAAGATAGTCCTCCTTGACAACAATGCACTTGGTCCATCAATACTTAAATATTGCAATCCCATCACGGAGGATGAGTTATCAATTCAAAACCAAGTTGGCTGTTTTAGTTACTTTACCCTGGAGCAAGAGTACACCTGCACTCAGTTTCACTCTCCATTTCATCTTGATTCCTTTCTTCAGTCGTCTTAATTCTGTTGCATGATACTGGCCAGTAATAGTTCTTCCCTTTTTTTCAGGTTGTCTACCATGATGACGACTTCAAATTCCCAAAAGTTAGAAGCCATTACTTGTCAACCGTCGCTGCCTGTTTGAACATCTTCGGGGGTAGAGAACTAAAGTGTTTTCATTGTTTGTTTTGAATCTTTAATTCCTGTTTGAAGCAGTGAATTCAGGTTTCATCTTGAGTTATTAATCTGCGGTGATGGTCCTCAGTGTCAGCCTGGAAGTGAGTCAGAAGAAATTTGGAAATAGCTACCCTTTTCAGCTTCTGTCCTGGTGTCAGCATTCTTTGGACCCATCTTGCAGACAACTTTGCTCATCCTGAAGATCTCAGTTAAAACATTATAGACCAAACCAGAACTAATACCTATGGGTTTAGTCATCTGTCGGACGTCTGTCATTCAGTGATTGAGGTTTTTGGACGACATGACTGAGGGTCATTTTCTGTGCTGTGCCTCCCCCGATTGAATTGCGTAGCACACTTTTTTACAGTAGCATAGGAAGTGTAGTCCTCAGCAAGTATCTGGACCATGTCCTCATAGATTTCCTTGGGTGTCATATATTTCTTTTCCAGATACTTTATAACTGCTCGGGCCTCTGTTTTGTTCATTTTTAGATTCATTTTCAATTGGAGTAGATAGACTAAACTATCACCCGGCTCACACTCCACCCACCTCTATTGAACAGGGGAAGAGGCTCATCCCTTGTTCCCTGTTTAGGATGTGATTTCCGGCTTTCTCTTTTCCAATCTTTTCACTCTTACGTAGCCCCCTGCACATCAGTGGCGTTACCGCCTTGCTCGGGGTGATATGATTAAAAAAAAACACACACAAAAAAAAATCTCTCATTTTTGTATGAACCTCACCTTCACAGAAATTAAAGCAGAAGTTGTTTTTTTTCTAGTTTAAAAGTGATAGTGTGTTACTGTAACAAAAATGTTCAGCTATGGCTGAGTAAGGCTTAGAACTTTTGGAACGACCTTCGTATATATAATGTATATTTGGGAAGCAACCTTTCTTTGAAACATGTTTCGTTGAATATTTTTATTTTTAAATGATTTCACCACAAGCCAGGCGGGCCCACCACTAGTGCGCAGGGGCTTAGAGTGAAAGTCTCTGCGCACTAGTGGTGGTCCCGCCTTGCTTGGGGTGAAATTATTTAAAGGGCAAAGGATGAGAAGGACGAAAAAAGATAAAAGACGGCAATAAACGCTGAATTTAAAATTTTGGAGACAGAATTGTGTTCCAAGGCGGGTAGAACGAGAAAAATCGCATTTTATCCAAACTTATTTATAAATGGAACTTTGTCTGTGTGTGTGTGTTTGTGTGTGTGTGTGTCCGTTATTTATAGACACCGAAACGGCTGAACCGATTTTACACAGTTGTACTATAAACGTCTGCGAGTGTTCTTAGCTAGGTTTTTTTTTCCGAGGTACCCCCGATAAATATCGAAAATCGATAATCGAAAAAATCGGGTTATAGAAGGAGTTGTCAGATTTTAATCAAATTTGATACACTCATAGACAAAGACATAAGAAACGATATTCAGAAGTTTCAAGGTTGCAGCTCTTACAATAATGCAGAAAATCGATAATAGATATATATAAGGCAAGATGTTTGTGTGTGTGTCTATTTATCTGTCTGTATGTCCTTTATAGAAATCCACAATTTTTATCCGATTCTCACCAAACTTCACACAAATATTCTTTAGGCTGAGTCTGACCTCCAGAACCATGAATTAGTTTTAAAGCTTTCATTACACCCGAGAAACGCCGGGATATACTGCTAGTATGACATAAAAAAAATTGATTACTTTTTTATTGAATTTTTCAAACATTGTTACATTTCTGTTTCGTGGGAGTAAGAGAGTGTAAAAATTGTCGCTATTGCTCACTGTCTCAAAAACTTTTAGGCACTTCTTTAGCCATTTTCAAGGTGGGGGTTGTGTTTAGGTATTGTTAATTTCTTTTCATGTTTCTCTGTTTAAGATGTAGTTTTTATGCAGTTTTGAAAAGCAGTAGCGTTTATTCTGAGGTTCGCGAGTTGTGTGTAGCTGGAATTCAAGTTAGCGTATATCTATTTAAAAAAAGAAACCTTCAACACACCATTTCCGTTTTTCAATAAGGTGAGATTTATACTAGGATCCTAATGCTTTATGTAAAGGGCCTCTCTCACAGTGAGATGCTTTCAGTAAGAATTTGAATGGATGTTTAACCGTCACAAGCGTCAAAAATTTAACATTCAGTTTGTTTTCTGGACTGGTTCAATCAGTAGTAAAGAATCATAAAATGTTGGCTTCTTTTTATTTGAAAGATATTTGTTGTGCCGTGTTAGGGCCTGGAAGAAAAACACGGAAACAAGAAGGGTTGTTCAAACTGTGTATTAAAATAACAGAACAATGTAAGAATGCTAGTAGTCAGCAAATAGAAGTGTACGTTCGGACTGTATAGTTACGCTGCGTCACGACTGTCTCTTGACGACCTCTCGACTGCCTCACAGATGCGTTCACAGAAGTCACTCATGTTAGTATTTATTGACGGAGGAAGAGTCTATTTCTATAGATAGGGCACCAAAACAATATTCAGAAACTGAAATTGGAGACAATCTAGTACCAGGATGAGTCGAAAGTGTTTTTCCCCATTTTCATTGATGATTTTTAGCAACATGTACGTCAAAGTTATGACATTAATTTGATAGGACCTGTACTATTAGATTACTAATTTTTTTAACAAAGTTTCATTTCCTGCTCAAACAGAGGTTCACCAATGTGGATGAAGTTGAAAATCGATGCAGAGTGTATTTTGTCACTAAACCAGTCAAATGTTATAAGCGTGGAATTGAACTTCTAGCCCAATGATGGTAACATACAATGGAACAACAGGGTTTTATTTTCCTTTTTTAAAAAATATGTGTTCAAAAGCACTATTCGAGCGGTTTGTTAGACAAATAAGAAAGATCATTAGCGCTGTTGCTGTCAGGCCTCAAAACCTGTTGTCAAAACAAGGGTGGTTTGAACAGAAGGTCAGGTTTGATGCTTGGTGGGATTTCGAGGGTGTGCTGCACTTTCATATTGCCTCTTGTGAACGCTGATCAATATGCTCAACAACTTTAACGAGTATATGATGCTCGCTACCAAGGTGACAAAGCACAAATTTGAGGAGCTGGAATGTCTGCCGCAACCTGCATTCTGTCATATTCTTCTTCTTCTTCTATGTACCCTGTCCCTCCAGGACGTAGGCGATCATGGTACTTCACGTCTATCCCTTCTGGCTCTTAGTATGTTTGCTCCTGTTACTCCTGGCAACCCCCATTCCGTCATCCACCCGATCAGGCCCTGCAAATATGTTATCCGCTGCCTTCCTCTGTCTCTCTTTCCTTCTATCTGGCCAGTCAGTATCAGGTTCTCCAAGCTCTCCTTCCTCATTACGTGTCCCATGAACTTCAGTTGTCTCTTCCTGATGCTCAGTATTAATTTCCTTTTTGTTGCCATTCTTTCCAACACCCCATCGTTGCTTGCATGCTCAGTCCACGATATCCGCAGCATCCTTCTGTAGAACCACATTTCCGCTGCTTCCAGTTTTGTCCTCATTTTCGATGATATTGTCCAGCATTCACTGCCGTATTGAAGAACTGACATTACATAGCAATCCAGCAATCTTTTCTTTGTTTCTAGTGAAATTTTTCTGTGTGTTACTATTTTACTCAGCTCCTAGAACGCGTCCTTTGCCATGCCAATTCGCCTTCGGACCTCTGTGTCGCACTTTCCATCTCCTGTTAAATTTTTGTACTTGCTCGATTCTGGTATTCCCCACCTGTATTTGGCATTTTTGGGTTACACCTTTTGCTGATGACCATGCATTCAGTTTTCTTGAAGTTTATTTGTTGTCCTTTTTTGTCACTCTCCACCGCTACCTTCTGTAGGAGGTCTTGTAGTTTCCTTTCCGTGTCTGCAATCAGCACTGTATCATCTGCATACCTTATGTTGTTCAAGTTGTGGCCTCCAATAACAAATCCTGGCGTGTCATTTAGGGTCCTCGTTGTACAAGTTGAACAAATCCGGTGAAAAGACACATCCTTGTCTTACGCCTCTTTCTGTCTTTGTAAATCTACTGAAATCGTTACATGTCCGTATGCAGGCCGTTTGCTGCCAGTAGAGATTCTTGATTATTCTTATGTCTTTCCCAAAAATGTCGAGGCTGCCGAGCATCTCCATCAATTCATCAATTCTTTGTGTCGTATCTTGTCGAATGCCTTCGCATAGTCAATGAAACATAGGTACAAGTCTTTCTTCATTTGTATTGCCCTTTCGGAGAGCATCCTAATCATGAATATGGCGTTCCTTGTTCCAGTGTCTTTGACGAACCCGCACTGTTCCTGCCTTAGCTCTGGCCCGATTCTGCTTCTCGCTCTATTCATCAGGATTCTGACAATCAGTTTTGTAATGTGACTCATTAAGCTAATAGTTCTGTGTAGTTCACACACGTTTGCACCTGGTTTCTTCGGCAGTGCTATAAATATCGACTTGCATAGGTCGTCTGGTATTATTCCGCTGCTATAAATTTCGTTTATTATGTCGGTAATCTTTTCTGTGCCATATTCTTCTAAGGCTGTCAGCAGCTCTATCACTATGCCGTCTGGACCAGCTGCTTTGTTTCTGTTCATTTTTGCCATTGCAGCTTCCACTTCGGATTTTAGTATTTCCGGTCCATCCACCTCCTTGTATATTCTCGGTTGTTCTCTCCTGTCGCAAAAAGATCCTTTATATACTCTTCCCATCGCTGGAGTATTTCCTCTTTCTCCAATATGATTGTTCCTTCCTTGGATTTTATGCATCCTGTTGAGGAGCAGGTTTTTTGTCCTGTCAGTTCTCTTATCTCTTTATACATCTCTGTTTTGTTGGTCCTGCTCAGTCTCTCTACTTCTGCGCATTTGTAGTTGAGCCATTCCTCTTTGGCTTGTCTGCATTTGTTCCTTATCTCCCTGTGAAGTTTCTTGTACTCTGCTCCATGTCTTGGCGTTATTTTTTGTCTCCTTTGCATCATGTGGAGAATCTCTTCGGTCATCCACTCGTTTTTTCTTCTGCGTCTGATTTCCCTTGGGGCAATGTTGTTTGCTGAGGTCACCATCGCTTCCTTTAGTGAATCCCATTTTGGGTGCTCTTTTCCAATTTGTTCTTCATATTTCTTTCTCACGCTGTTATTGTATTCTTTCTGCAGGGTGAGGTCATTCACAAGCGTGTCGTATTGCAGCCTTGGTGATGTGCTGGGCTTCTTCAGTTTTCGGAGTTTCACCCTTAGTTTGTAGATGACTGGGACGTGGTCACTTCCGCAGTCGGCACCTGGATATGTTTTGCATTGGACCACTGCGTTCCTAAATTTATAGTTATATAGTCTATTTGGTTCTTCGTGTTGCCTCCTGGGCTTCTCCATGTCAATAGACGTCGTGGGTGTTCTTGAAACCAGGTGTTAGTAATTACCTGGTCATTGACTGAGCACCATTGGACCCATTTTTATCCTCGTTCGTTGCGATCCCCTCGTCCAAAGTTGCCGGTCATATCTCCTTCTCTCTCTTTACCTACCTTGGCATTCAAGTCCCCCATTATAATCCTAATTTCTTGGCCTTTGCAATGAGCCTTGGCACTGTCCAGTATTGAATAGAATGTTTCTATTTCGTCCTCCGAACTTTGAGTTGTCGGCGCATAAACTACTATAATAGCTATGTTGAAGGGCCTTCCCCGCAGTTTAACCAAGAGGATTCTCTCTGAAAGCTGACAGTATCCAAGAACGCATTTCTTTACTTCTTTGTTTAGTATTAAACCGACCCTTTTTTCGTTGATTTTGCCTCCTGCATAAATTATCCTGTAGGTGTCGCTCCTGAGATCTCCATTATTAGGCCATCTGGTTTCGCATATGCCTAGGATATTGATCTTCAGTCTGTCCATCTCCTGCTTGACATTCTCTATTTGTCCACAGTTGAATGTCCTGACGTTCCATGTTCCAAAAGTACTTTTTTCTTTGATGCGTACAGTCGCAGGGTAACGGTCCAGAGACACCTGTTGCTCATGTCGCTCTTTCCCGGGCGAGAGACAAAACCAAACTGAATTAAATGTCTTTTCGGATTTTCACTGATGATCTTTGGCAACTTATACCTCTATGCTATATCATTCGTTTGATAAGGTTTTCACTATCAGATGAACACCTACTTTTCAACTATAACTAATTTCTTGCGCATCCAATATGGATGTAGTTGAACATCAATGCAGGATGTTTTTTTGCTTCTAAACCAGTCATTTAAAACATGTCTTTGTTTACGTTAGGATATCAAACTGAGCAGATGTGTATATTTCGGGAATCAAGAAAGATCTGTGTTCAAAAACACTTCGGACGGTTTGATCGACAAATAAGAAAGACCATTAGCTTTGTTTCTGTCAGACTTCATAACCTGTTATGAAACAAGGGTGCTTTGAACAGAAGATCTGGTTGGGCGGATGGTGAAATTTCGAGGGTGTGTTGCACGATGATCTATATGCTTAACAACTTCACCGAGTATATGGTGCTTTGAAAGCCCAGCATCCGGTGTTGTCAGTCACAAACACGCACTCTTACAACATAATACCCCAGCACTAACTGACAAGGTAACCAAGCGCAAACTTGAGGAACTTTAGGTGTTGGAAGTGCTTCTTCAACCTGCCATCTGTTCAGACTTTAAGCCATCATATTACCACCTTTTCTAAGTTATGGATCATTTCTTATGCGGACGGACATTCAACAATTTGGAGGAAGTTGAAAACAAGTGTAGGGAGTTTTTTTGCCACTAAATCAGCCACATGGTATAAGTGTAGAATTGATCTTCTGTTATAGCAACAGATAATGGAATATGATGGGATATATTTTAATGAATAAACTCTTTTGTATGTAATTTGTTTGAACTTTTAATAAAGGCTTGAAATACGAAAGTAATTTTTACTAGACCTAGGAAAAGAAGATCTATTTATCTATCTAAAGCGAATATAGCGTTGTGGTGCAGTGGATATCGACTCGGAACGAGAAATCGGTTTGCCGAGTTCTAATTCCAGTTGAATTCCTTGCATTCACTTACGCACAAATACCCTTGGGATAGGTATTAATCCGTCTTTTCCCTCTAGTTATGGGTTAAATAATAGGACAGATTGGGTTCTTTAGCCTTGGCTGGCAACCAGTCTACCGCAGAAAGCTACTGCGTGATAATCTTCTGCACAGTCACTCATGTCTCTTTTGAGACATGATCGCCCAAAGCATGTATCATGTATGGCACTTAACTGACTGATAGTGCCCAGAAAAATCTGAAAAAGCTATTTTGTTTTGGTGTCTGCTACATCAGAGCAGACAAATCCACCCGCCCAAAATAAATAAAAATAATAAAAAAAGAAAAAAGCTACTTAAAGAACAGCAGATGAAAGAAGCCAACGTTGGCTTCCAATTTATTTATTTTTTAAAAGTCTGTTTATCTTTTTTAAGTTTGTTTATCTTGCTTCGAACAAACAGATTTACACTGACTCAATGAATCTGGAGACATTGCTATCTATTTAACTGAAGAATGTTGTTATTTACAGACAACATAGAAAAATGAAAAAGAAAAATATATTAAAAAAATAACGACAAACAAACTGAGTTACTTACAACCTAACACGTATAAAATTCTTATGATGTCCATAACATTGGCACTTGTCTGGCTTTCATATGACCTGTCGTTGCTCGCAACTGTGCTACTGGAAACAGTCGAGTAGACTTCATAAGCAGTCTTTCCCGGCACTCAAATAATAGCTTGTCTTCAGGAAAATGCAAATAAATAGCATAAACAGAAATGTATTGAAAAAATGACCAGTTGCGAAGGTTAGGAATATAAAAGAAAATGTACATGTGTTTAATACAAATGGTAATCTATAGTATTGATTGGCTTGTTTGCATGCATGACAGTTACGCTTTTCTAAGTAAATATCAAAGCTGAGTATCTATGGCCCTTCTGGGCTGGCTTTAGTTACGCTTTCTGACGGAGAAAACTTCAATAGTGTATTAAAAGGGAAAT